>PVHY01002632.1:0-79136 GCA_004024945.1 Uropsilus gracilis | reverse complement strand
TAAAATTAAGACTAACATGGTGGAGGTGGGGGTGGGGGATGAGCACATTGGAAAAATAGTTCACAGATGGTCTGTTGTGGAGGACTGGGTGCCTGGAGGACTGAGTGGTGTGTGTAATTTCATGACATACATCTGAAGAGGTGAGACCCTCTAATCTCTGAACCATGTACAGTGTTACATACCAACCTTGTCTCAGTTTAAAAAGTACAATTAAAAATGTTTTATACCTATTGTTAACACTAGACATTAAAAATAAAAAAATAATGTGAAAATGAAATCTATATAATGTATATAATGAGTCATGCATTGAAAATATTTATTTAAAAATCCACATTAGTGGGCACACACAGTTCAAACCTGTGTTAGTCAAGGGTCTGCTGTGTATTGAAACATTCTACCAGAACATTGAAGGAAGCTCAGACTGCCTTCTGCTCTCTGTCTGCCTATTTATTATATGTCTGTCTTTGTCTGTCTAGAAACACAAACCTCTGACTTATTAAACATTTTTTCCTGTTTAAGTAAAATTCACTCCTGTAATTCACATTGAAGAGAAACAATTTGACTCAGATTGGCCTTGAGTGAAAACGGGAAACTGCTGTATTAATTTGATATACTAACTTACGCATCTTTATTGATTGTTTTTCATGTCTTACCTACCTCAAAGTAAAGTAGTTCTCAGACCACCATCTAGTTATTTTAGGCTTCCTGACTAAAAAGCAGTTTTTTCCCGTTTTGACAAGTACCCTTTAATTTTGTGCAGTAAATGTACATGTATTTTAAGTAAACATTCTGGGCTTGATAAAAATTTTTATGTTCCAAGTAATTTCAGAAACTTTCACCTTTTGCATTTTTCAGTGTTCACTGTGTGTGAATCTTACTGAGCTGGTTAGTTCCCCATTAAGATAGTTCTTGTCACATTTCTCTTACATATAGCTCTTGGTTGGTCACACTGCAAAATTTCCACATTTCCTCAAAAAGTATAGGAGGTCAGATGCTAAGAATTAGGAAATAAAATAGTAATACAGTTGTGCTCCTGGAGTCGTCCTGGACTGTGGTCTCTACTTGCCTTTTGATTTCCCTGTGTTACTATTTGGCTTTTAACACTTGTAAACTTTTCTTTTATTTAAAAAAAAATTATATTTAATTCTTTAAATCACAAACTCAGCAAATGGTTTTTGGGCTATCTCCCCCACCTCCCTCCCTCAGGTGCCCCCTCCATTCTTTCACATCCCATTCTTTGTTGTGTTAAATCCATTAGTGTTTTTCTTTCCTGTGGTAGTATTCTTTCATTGGGTGAAGGACTATGTTCTGGGAACCAGGCAAGCCTTGATGGTAGGTTTTTTCAGTCTTAAGTTTGCGCTGGGCAGCCAGTCTATTTTTATTTGTGGTCTTTCCATGGTTTCTCGTTGGAGGCAGTTTTCTCCAACCCCACCTTTGTTGTTTTGCTGCTTTACCTTCTGGTTTTGGTGTCAGGTTTAAAGGGTCTTACCTCCTGCCGTTGCTGGTGAAGAAGTTTCTCTGTGGATATAGGCAATTGTGATTGGCCATTGTAGATCAGATCCTCTGCCTCAGTTTGCAGCTTTGCTGTGGGGCCGATGCCTCCAGTCTTTGGTTTTCCTTTCCTCTCCCGTAAAGTGGGGAGGGGCACCTTGCTCTCCCAGAAGGCATCTCCGAAGTGAGGTCTTGGGTCTTCCAGACCCAGCAGGCGCATAGGTGTGCTTTGTGATACCTTGTTTCTATAGATGTTTTTCCTCTCTCACCCGCATTGGTTCTTTTAATTGTCCATCTGCTGTGTCCAGCTTAGGCTTGTGGGCTGGAGTTTTACCTGGTCCCTCACCGTTTTATGATGGGGTTTGTGTTATAGATGTTCTTGTTCCTCCTGAAGATTAGCTGGAGAGTGATAAAATGGAGGGTCACCCCTCCACCCATCTGTGTCCCTGCGTGGGGGCGGGACCCAGATGTCCATGGATGTGCCATCCCAATCCCCCCTTGGACTGGGCCTGGGGGCAAATGCCTCGGCAGATCTGTGCTGCAGATGGCTGCCATGCAACAACCATCCACTGGTGGATGGGGCTGCAACCTCATCCATCCCCCCACCTGGGCTCTCCAGACTTGGGGGGAGGGGGCTTACCCCAGCGTCGGGGGGAGGGGGCTTACCCCAGCGTCTTCTCCGCCCTTGCTCTCCGCTGGCTAGGGGTGGAAGGGTGGTGCCCCAGGCGGCATGGAGGCCTCTGGGCCAACCCAACTACCGCCAGCAGTGTGCAGCTTGGCCTGCACACACCTGCACCCTCTGAACTAGAGGACACTACCTGTCCGGGCTGGCGTTTTTTTCTTTTTTTTTCTTTTCCTTCTTTCTTTCCTTCGTTCCTTCGTCCTTCTTTCCTTCCTTCCTTCCTTCCTTCCTTCCTTCCTTCCTTCCTTCCTTCCTTCCTTCCTTCCTTCCTTCCTTCCTTTCTCTTTCATTCTTTCATTCTTTCATTCATTCTTTCATTCTTTCTTTCATTCATTCTTTCATTCTTTCTTTCCTTTCGACTAGGTCTCTGTGTTGCCTGGGGTAGTCCCGATCCCGCGGACTCAAGCGATCCTCAGCCTCCCAGGTACCTGGGATTTCAGGCACCCCCCCCCCCATGCCTGGCTGCTTTTATGAGACCAGATCTGGCTTTGTTGCCTGGGGTGGTTTCAAACCCACGAACTCAAGTGATTCCAGGCCTCTTGCCTCCCAGCGGTTGGACTACAGGCGCGTGCCACCACGCCCGGCCTGGAGTATTTTTTCTTACAGTTTTAGTATTACTCTGCATAATCAAAACCATGTTAAGTGTAGTTTACTAAAAGATATTGAATCTTTAAAATTGTCCATACATTTTTATGAACTAAATAATGTTTTGACTGGCTTAGGCCTCATGTGGGTGTAATGAGACTAACTACAGACAGGAGAGGGCTTTCTAAAGAGAACTTCTTCTCCCTTAAATAGTTTGAGTGGATTATGTAAAATAAGGATGATGGAATGATGGTGATATGAGCGGTCAAAAGTAACCGAACATCCTGTTGGTGAAAAAAAACTGGGACATATCATTGAAATAGATCAATGGTAATGTTAAAAGCAATTAAAATGTGTATAACTAGCATCTTAGAGCAAGAAACCACGGCCAGCACCCTGTAGCTTTTCAGTCTCGACCCTCTTCTCCAAGGAGCTACCCTGATTTCTAACATCATGAATTAGTTAAGCTACCTTTAACCACATATACTTTTAGTTGTTTTGATGGTTATTACTCTAAATGGCAGTTATTGCTGTTTCTTGTAACATTTAAAATTTTTTTTGTTTGAGAAGACCTTTTATTTTGAGTTAATTTTAGTTTTACAGGAAAGTTGTACACTTTAATTTTATCTCTCACCTCGCATCCCCTAATTTTAACATTTTAATTAAAGGTAGACTATCAAGAACAAGAAATTAACATTGGTATATTATTAACTAAACTTCAGACCTTATTTCAATTTCACCAGTTTTTTTCACTAACACTTTCCTGTTCAGGAATCCCACCCAGGGTCCCAATACATTCAACTGTGTCTCCACAGCTTGTTGGTTCTCTAACAGGTTTCAGTTTTTTTTATTACAGGGGTTTGGCATTTTTGAAGAGTACCGTTCATATTTTTCAGAATATCCTTCTGTTGGGATTTTATCTGGTGTTTTTCTTATGATTGGACTGAGGTGGTACAATTTAGTGAAAAATACCACAGGAAATGATTCTGTGTCTTTCTGTCTTTCAGGGGCATCATGTGTGGGTTCATTATGTCAATATGTTTTATCATTGGTGATGTGTGCCTTGGTCATGTTGTTAAGTGGTGCTTGTTATGTCTAGATCTCTATTTTTGTAACTTTCATGTTTTGGTGTGTGACATGGATCTAATTTTTTTTCATTTTATTTATTTGTTTGTTTGTTTATTGAAACTAGGTCTTGCTATGATCCCGTGGACTCAAGTGATCCCCAGCCTCAGCCTTCCAGGTAGCTGGGATTACAGGTGCCTGCCACTAAGCCCAGCTGTTTCACTATGTTGTCTGGGGTAGTCTCAAACCCACGAACTCAAGTGATCCCTGTCCTCTTGCCTCCCAGCCCTTGGACCACAGGCATGCATCACCATACCGGCTTAATTTTTTTCATTCTAATAGACAGTTTATTCTACTTTGATATTTTAAGAGTTTAAATACCTTGTTGTATAACTAGTTTATCTGTTTTTCCACTACACAGTATTATAATAACTGGGTTTTTCTTTGATTATTTTTCCTAGAAGCCAAATACTCAGAAGCCATATATGTAAATAATGGTAAACTTTTAATAAATTTGGCAAAATTGAATAAAATTGCCATTATGAAAAATGTTTTTGATGGAGGTAACATTGGTCTGCATCAGTGTATGTGTCTTGGTATTATAAGTTTACAATCCTTCACATGTCTTGTTATGCCATACTGATGAAAAATGCCCATAACCTCTCACCACAATCCCTTTGGCCCCTTTTAACCCTTTACTTCCTGCCCTCTCTTCTGGCAATCTGAGTTCCACACTTAGAACCCAAGAGTTTGTTTTGTCTCTTTTTTGGCTTTGTTTCTCTTTTATATATGAGTAGAATCATCCAGTATTTATCTTTTTCCTTCTTAGTTATTTCATTTAGCATAATCCCCTCCAGTTCTGTTCATGTTTTGACAAATGTCATCTTTTTTTTTTTAAAGTAACTGAATGCTATTACATTGTATATACTCTATCTTCTTTATATGGATCTAACTTAAAATCTTTTTCATGTGACTACCCAGCACCATTTATTTTCAGTACATCTTTTTAATTAATATAAAATTATTTGATAAAATTCAATACCCTTTCATAATAACAGAAAAAGGCTCACTAAACTAGGATTAGAAGGAAAGTACCCCACTGTAATAAACATCATGTATGAAAAACCCACAGATTACATCATACTTGATGGTGAAAGACTGAAAGCTTTCCTTCTAAGTTTAGTAATAAGACAAGTATTATGTTCTCTACTTCAGTTTGACATAGTACTATAAGCTCTAACTTGTGGAGTTAGCAAGAAAAAGTCTTGAAGGTATCCAACTTGGAAAGAAAGAAGCAAAAATATCTATTTACAAACAATGTGATATTGTACTTTGAAAATCCTAATGAGTACACACACACACATAAACCTGTTATAGCCAATAAACTCAGCAAAGTTGCAGTATGAAAAAGGCATCAAAAATCAGTGGCAATTCTGTGCACTAATGTAGTGAACAGTCCAGGAAGAAAATTATAATCATTCATGAGGCTATCCTAAGAAATTAATGCAATGGAAAAAGATAATTTTCTCAATAGATAAGTGATCTTCAGAGTGAGAATGAAGTTAAAGCTAAGAAAATAACGACTCTTCTAGCATGATGTTGTGGATATTCTAAATTTGAATGTATTTTATAATAAAACTTAGGAAAGTATAAGCCAAAAAAAGTTACATTTGCAAAGAGAACCTGAGATATCTACAGTTAATGGGGAGATTTTTCACATATCTCAGTGAGGATAAACAGGCCAAAAAAAATTAGTAATTGTTTATAAATTTTATCAGCCCAATTAATAAGCTTAAACTAAGGGAAATATGTGGAAACCAACCCCTAAAATCAAAGAATATGCACTATCTTCCATAGAGTTTTCTACCAAACTCTACCTCATTTGATGAGGGTAACATAATCTTTACACCAAAACCAGATAAGAATAAAATCAGTATGTTAAATTCAGGCAAATTTAACTTATATAAAACAAGAAAACAAACACAGAGAACATAAAACCCAATAAACACTAGAATGATATGAAGAAAAGCCAGCAATTTTCCTCAAAACACTAAAAATGGATCTACCAAATGCCCCAGCTCTAACACTCTTAGGAACCTACCCAAAGAACACCAAAAACCTGTGAAATCTGAAAGGAAACCTGTGCTCCTGTGTTTGTTGCAGCACTATTTACAGTAGCCAAGATATGAAAACAACCGAAATAACCCAAAACAGATAAATGGATCAAAGAACTGTGGTGTGTATACACAGTGGAATCAGTAATCAGAAAGATAAACTCTTGCCAAGGTAGCAGTATGATGGAGCTGGAAAGGATTATCCTAAGCAGAGTAAGTCAGGAGAAAAAGATAAATATGGAATAGTTTCACTTTTATATGGAATTATAGAGAAACCAAACAAAGGATCAGGAAGAAGTCAAAACTTTCAAGCTGATCATAGATCTCAGACATACAGCTGAGGAGAGGAAAGGATTCAGAAAAAGGGAGGGGCACGCATCAGGGACAGTGATGATGAATCACAGGTCCTATGGTGGGGGGAGAACTACTGGGACTACACCTGAGGGGAAAAAATGATTTAAAATTAACAGTGATGTAGAAAAATAAATATAAAAAGAAAAGAAAACCCAATAGCAGCAAAGCTTAAATACAAGAAAGGTATGAAACTTGTATGAAGAAAGTGAAAATGTCAGTCTACACAAATGCCTATACGTGAACATTCATAGCTTATTAGAATAGCCAAGAAGTTATTCGCAAAACCAAATATTCACTGATGGATAAACAAAATGTGGTATAGCCACACCAAGAGTAAAAATGGGTGAAATATTGATACATACTATAACATGAGTAAACCTAGAAAATATGCTAAGTGAATGAAGTCATTTGTGAAAGGCCGTATCTCATGTGATTCCATTTATATAAAATGCTCAGAACAGACAAATCCACAGAAGTAGAAAATAGATCAGTGGTTTTCAGAAACTGAAGGGAAAAAGAGAAAGAGAATGATTGCCAATGGGGCCAGAATTTGTTTTGGGGGCAATGAAAATGGTCTGGAATTAGGTAGTGTTCATGATTGCACATGTAAATAAATATAAAGACCACAAACTTGCACACTTTTGTATGTGACATCTCATAAGGCTTTTCTGAAAATACATTTGAGGATAATTTTCAGATATCCCTAAAAGACACTAGAGAAGATGTGAGAAGTATAACAATGTAAGAAAAAAAATCAGTATTATTTATTTTTTTATAATTTTAATTTTATTCATTCTTTGGATTTTACAGTATCAGCAAATGATTATTGGAAAGCTCCCCCGCCCCAAGTTGTTGACCCCTCTCTTCACTCCAGCCTCTTTCCTTGTTTTTTTGATCTATGTTGAGTTCTTTGGTTTCTTCGTTTTCTGTGGCGATGTCCTTTTCTTGGGTGAGGTACTGTGATCCTAGAATATAACAAGCCGTGTTGGTAGATGTTCAGTCTTATCTCTGTACTGGGTAGCAGTTCATCCTCATTTGGAAACTATTAGTGTTTTCTCCTTGCAACTGTCTTCAATCAGTTCCATTCATTATAGAAGATACTCATTGTGAAAGGCATCTGCTAAAAGCCTTTGCAGGTCATTTTCTCTCCTTCAGATAGTTTTTTTTAAAAGACGACTTGAGCAACGGAAAGCCATCCGCGGCGGGGGCCAGGGATCGTGGTTCGAGTCCCACTCGGGGCAACGTAGTGCGACCTAGTTCCAAAAAAATAGCTGGGTGTGGTGGCACGTGCCTGTAATCCCAGCTACCTAGAAAGCTGAGGTTGGAAATTGCTTGGTACCCCGGGCAACGTGAGCCTGGGGTTCCACAGGCAAAAATAGCAAGACCTAGTCTCAAAAAAAAAAAAAAAGGGAAAGCAAATATAGAAAAATAAGTGGTAAAGTGCTGGGGAAAAAAGAGCAAGTTTAGTAGTGTCAGGAACACTCATATTGTCATGTAACCATGACAGAACTCTTTACTTGAAAACCTGAAATTCCATACCCATTAAACAATAATTCCCATTCTCTCCTCCCATCCTGCAGTCCCTGATAACCCCCATACTATGCTTTATCTCTATGATTTTGACTAGTACTGAGTAACCTCATGTAAGAAGTCTCATACATTATCCCTGTTTTTGTAAGTCACTTCACAAAAAAATAATGTCCTTACAGTTCACAAATGTTTTCAGGCCTGAATAATCACATTTTGCTTATCCATTCATCTATTGATAGACATGGATTATTTCCAGATTTTATAAATCATGAATAATGCTGTTATGAACACAGGAATACAAATACTTCTCCAGTACCCTGCTTTCTGTTCTTTTGGTTATTTGCTCAGAAGTGAAATTACTAGATCATATAGTAATTCTATTTTAATTTTCTTGAGGGACTGCCATACTGTTTTACATAGAGACTTAATCATTTTACATTCCTGCCAATAGTGCAGAATGGTTTTAATTTTTCCACATCCTTAGCAACACTTTATTAATATTACTTCTTAAAATAATAGTATCCCATTGAGTGTGAGGTGATGGATGCTTGTTGTGGTTTCAATTTTCATTTTCCTAATGATTAGTAATGTTGAGCATGTATTCATGTGTTCCATGGCCATTTGTATGTCTTAGTTGGAGAAATGTCTATGTCTTTTTTTCATTTTTTTTAAGTGAGTTTTTGTTGTTGAGTTTTAGAAATTCTCTCTATATCTTGATGGTTGATCCCTATCAGGTACATGGGTTGCACATATTTCCTCCCATCCTTCAGGTATCCTTTACAGTCTGGATGATATACTTTGATGCCCAAAATTAAAAAAAATTCATTATGACCTGTGAATCTGTTTTTTTGTTTTTGCCTGTATCTTTGGTTATTCTCTGCTTATTCTTAAAATCTCTTTTAGTATTTTGCTGTGTCTGAGTTTTTTTTTAAACTTGTGGTCATTTTAATATATAATCTGAGAATTTTTAGATCCTTCATTCCCCCTAGGCCCAGAAGCAAGATATAATATTTTTTTGGTCTTTCCTAGTGATTATCTTTCCTCCTTCTATGTTCATTCTTTAACTGTAAAAATATGGTAAAGTTTTTGAGAACTGGTTCTGAGTTTTCTCTGCACTGCTCACTTGTCACATTAAGGCCATTAAAAAGTTTTTGGCTATTCATGTTCACAGAGTCCTTCATGACAACTGAAAACTTTGTTTTCCTATTAGCTAAGTGTTTGAGAGACTATGTATTTTTATTTTTCTGATATTTGTATTTCTAAGGTGAATTTTTTGTATTAAAAAGTGTAATATTGGGGTGCAGTTTCTTTTTCCCTGCTTTTCTTTTTTGGAATTCCTTTTTAATTAGACATTCTGGAGGGTTGTTCTAATTTTTTAAAACTTAGAAACTTTTGAGTATACTTTCAAGGATTTTCCATACTCTATCTTCCTTTTCTTTTTTTCCTTTTTTTTTTCTTTTTCTTTTTTTTTTTTTTTTTTTTTTTTTTTTTTTTTTTTTTTTTTTTTTTTTTTTTTTTTTTTTTTTTTTTTTTTTTTTTTAGATTAAGTCTCTCTATTTTTGCCCGTGGAACTGCAGGCTCACGTTGCCCGTTTTACCACAGACTCAAGCAATTCCCAGCCTCAGCTTCCCAGGTAGCTGGGATTACAGGTGAGCGACACCACGCCCAGCTATTTTTTTGGAACTAGGTTTCGCAACGTGCCCCGGGCGGGACTCATCCCTGGCCCTGGCCGTGACTTCCTAGGCTGCCACCTACAGGCATGCGCCACCATGCCTGGCCTTTTCTTTTTTTCTTTCTATTTTACTTAATTATTTTGTATTTTTTTGTTGTTGTTTGTTTATTTTGAGACTAGGTCTCACTATTTTTGCCCGTAGAACCTCAGGCTCACGTTGCCCGGGGTACCACAAACTCAAGCAATTCCCAACCTCAGCTTCCCAGACAGATGGGATTACAGTCGAGCACCACCATGCCCAGCTAGTTTTTAGGAGTAAGTCTCGCTTTGTTGCCCCGGGTGGAACTCGAACCGCGATCCCCAGACCCCGCCGCGACTCCATAAGCTGCCGTTTACAAGCACGCGCCACCATGCCCGGCCCCCGTATTGCTTTTTTAAAACTTCATTTCATGTTAGAGGTTTTCCTCAGTTTTTCAGTAAACTTGACCATCTATTCAGAGTAAGGTAGTAAATAACAGTGAAAATTCCGTTCACGAGGAGTTTTTAACTGCTAGTCTCAACAGAATGATTTCGTGATTGTAGGTCTTTGCTCTTTGTGTCAGAATTCCCACAGAGAAATCTCTGTGTCCTGCTTGCTTGGCTTGTTCTGGATACTGATTTGGGAAGAGGGCTAGGGTCCGTGACACAGATTGTTGAATCTCCTTGTGGTAGAAATGACATACAACTTCTGTATAGCCTGGCTTCTCCATCCTGTCTGGTTTAGTGTCACAAGAAGGTAACTACTTGTCTCTGAGATGCAGGGGTGCAGGACAAGCTGTCTCTCTGACTTCTTGCTAAGGACTCCGGGTGAAGCTGTTCCTTATTCAATCTTTACACCAGTATCTTGTTTTGAGCCCCAGCCCACTCTTCTCCTTTCAGATGTCTGCAGTGCTTAAAGCCTTTCTCTTGTGCTTGCTTCGGACTGGTGACATCCCCTCATCCACCCTCACATGCATATGTTTAGTCTGCTGTTCTACCAAGGCAATTACTGTTCAAAAAACTCTATCCCTATCCCCTACTTTTGTCTGTTTTTATGGTGTGTGTATGCTTTTTGATGAATTTATCCCTTTTTAAATATTAATTTATTTATATATAAATTTCATATCTTTGTGATCTCAGGTTCACCCCCGCCTCCCTGACCATTCCTACCCTGTCCCACCCAAATTTATCCCTTTTTAATCCACTGTGTCAGTGTAGTTTCAGGAGAGAATGTGTGTTCTTTTGAACAAAGAGAACTTTGTAATACGTTGTAATTGTTATATTCACTTAAAATGGTATCATTACAAACTCAGAAATTTCTTCTACTCTCCTTTTCTACTAATGGTTATTTACATTTCTTGTCCTAGGGAGGATAAATAAATATAGGAGAAAATTCAGAGAATGGCAATAAGAGTGAGAGAAGAGGCAAGACCCTTTACTAAGGCACCAGTGAGACTTTAATGAAGTAACAACGCCATCTTCTGGTTTTTAAACTCTGTTTCTGTAATTATGGCTGGTAATTCTACTTGTAGCTAAACTTGCATTATGTATCAGTTAAAGTGAACTTGGTCTAGTTTAGCTGTCTTCTGTTCTAGAATAGAAAAAACTTTTCTTCAACACAGGATTTGATTACTGTGTAGTAATTTTGTCTTTTCCAGCTCCCTGTAAGAGGATTCTATCAAAACTATTAAAAAACCTTACACCCTGTCTTTCTAGAACTCAGATCACTACTTCTACTTACATTATGAAAACATACTGTTTCTAGTTTTAAAAGTTTGTACCAAGAAAGATAGTTTGTGTTCATGGCATAAAATATAAAATGTATAAAGCATATAACTCATCGACTATTTCATTAAAATTAATACATGGAAAGAAGTGTACTCTTCCCACTCATTACTATATATCCAGCCAGTTCCTTTGCCTCAGGAATAGCATACACTTCTCTGTAACTTACCTCTTTTCACTCAACAGTTTGTGTTGGAAGTGAGTTCACATTGGCATATAATCACTCCTGTTTCTTTTTCAGCCCTGATTTCTTGAGTCAATGTACTGTTGGTAAATAGATTTTGTCTTATTTTACCTATAAAAATGACACCATAATGGGTATCTTGGTCTACAGAGGTTTTCATGTGACTATAGAAAAAAACTGATAGGATGTATACATTTATAATTTTCATAGATACAAAGTGGCCCTCCATTGTATATATTCGCCACACCACCCCACCCCCCAGATGGAGAACATTTGTTTTCCCTGATCCTTCCCAATATTGTGTGCTGATGTCAGTATTTTTGATCTTGTAATTATAGTTCTCTTAGAAAGCTTGTCTTTCTATGTTTAAAAGTCATTTTTGTTTTCTCTTAGCCTTTAACCATTTTTCTTTGAACTCTGTGTTCTATTTTCTAGGAGCATTCATAGGATAAAAACGTTTCTGGAATGTGAAATGCAAATATTTCTTTCCAGTTGATTTTCTTATGGTATGTACTATGGTTGCTTTCTTTCAATGAAACAGAAATTGATATATATGTATATACACACTCATGTATCATTGATATATATAGTACACATGTGATGTATATCTGAAAATATATTTATATACAAATATGTATACATTTTGTAGTCACATCAATTTTTGTTTCCACTGATGACCTTTAACTTTGGATTCATTATTTACAAGTTTTCCACACTTTGATTAAGAAATCTGTTGCATTTTCATCTACTATCTAAAAAACTTCATTAAACATTATGACCCATCTGAAATTTAATATGAATGAGAGGTGTTAAGTGTGACATCAGTTAATTCTCTTTCTAGGTGGTTACTCAATTGTCACGTATCCTGGCCTATTTGCTGAATAATCCACCTAAACTATACATCATGTTGACTTTAAGTGTCAATTTTGATCCAGATTAAACTTTTTTATGAATTTGTGTCTATATTGGTTTTGTTTTTCTGTTCAATCATCTGTATGCCTTCAGTGCATAATACTTTAATTATTGTGACTTTTGCTTTTTTTTTTTTTTTTTGAGACTAGGTCTTGCTATTTTTGCCCGTGGAACCGCAGGCTCTCGTTGCCCGGGGTGCCACAGACTCAAGCAGTCCCCAGCCTCAGTTTCCCAGGTAGCTGGGATGACTGGCGCGCACCACCACACCCAGCTATTTTTTTTTTTTTTTTTGGAACTAGGTCTCACGGGCCCCAGGCGGGGCTCGAACCGCGATCCCTAGCCCCGGCTGCTTCATAGGCTGAAGCTTACAAGCACGAGCCACCGTGCCCAGCCTATTGTGACTTTTTAACCTATTTAATGATTAGATGAGGATTGTTCTTCTGTATTTTCAGAATTTGTATGAATATTTTTGCTTTTTCCACATATACATTGTAAACTATAAATTGCTGAGTCCTAACTTTATTTCATAGCCATTTAAATTACAAGCACTGTAAGATTTTAACCATTTTCAAGTGTATATTTGAGTGGTATTAAGTACATTTATAATAGTGTGCAACTCCTAGCTCCTGAACTCTTGTCATCTTGTTATCCTAAAATTCTTTATCCAGTAATATAATATATTCATTAATAATTCCTCATTCCTGCCACCCCAGCCCCTAATGTCTCTATAACTTCAACTTCAGACAATTCTACCTCATAGAAGTTGACTCATACAGTATTTGTTGTTTTGTGATTGATTTATTTCACATGATGTAATGACCTCATGATTCATTTGTGTTGTAGCAGGTGTCAGTATTTTCTTCCTTTTTAATTAAGACATAATAATATTCTGTTGTGTATACCACATTTTATTTATCCATTAGTGGGCAGTTGGACAAAGACGCCTTTTGAGACTTGATTTCACTTCTTTTGCGTATATACCCACAAGTGAAATGGATTAAGAGTTCCCTTTTTTCCTTCATTCTTATTCATACTTTGTCATTTTGGTGACAGCCATTTTAACAGATATGAGGTGATAGGTCTGTTTTCAGTTTGCATTTGATGATAGTGATGTTGGGTGCCTTTTCATGTATCTGTTGAAAACCTCTACTGAGTTCCTCTTCTTGTTTTTTGCTTGAATTATTTGAATGTTTTATTGTTAAGTTCTACGCATTCTTTATATATTTTAGATATTAACCCTTTATTAGATAAAGGACTTGTAAATGTTTTTCTTCCCCATTCTTTTTCATTTCTTATAGGTTTCCTTTTTGTTTGTTTTCCCTATATCCTGCATATAGGTGAGATCATCCTGTATTTCTCTTTTTCTTTCTGGCTTATTTCTGCTAACATGATACCTTCTAGGTCCATTTGTCTTATCACAAATGCATCGAATTTCTCTTTTTCGATTGTGGAATAGTATTCCATTGTGTGCATATACCACAGCTTTCTGATTCATCTGTTTTAGGGCATTTGGGTTGTTTCCATATTCTAGCTATTGTAACTAGTGCTGCAATAAACATCCGTGTCCTTTTGAATTAGTGTATGTATTTGAGAAATTTGAGGCCAGTCTAATTCCCTTGTATTTGTAAATTATTTTATCTTTTCATATTAAAGTGTTGTTCTTTTGTTTTTTTCTCTAAAATTTACAAGGATGTATGCCATAGTTCCAGAACCAGATCATTCTGGATCCATTTTTCCCAAGTATCTAGTGGGCCTTTTCAACATGGAGGCTCAGGATTTTTATTTCTGGAAAAATTCTTGTTTCATAGTTTTATTGTCAAGTACACTTACATTGTTTTGATTTTCTTTATTAGTGTTATCAGTAATACTAATAATGTTGTACCTCCTTTGCCTGACATCCATTTCAACCAATTTCACTGTTTTGCTTCCTTATTTTCATTCTTAGTGTTTTCCTGCTTTTCTTCAACATCATCTATTTAGTGTGCATTAAAAATCTATTCCCTTTTATGTGCATTATTTAGTTTTCATTTTTCATTATGATTCTGTATTTCTTTCTGGAGTTAAGTTTCTGTTTTTGTCCATTTTGGGTCTTAATTTTTTAATTTCTGGCTCAGTTTCTTCTGTGTATTCTCAAGTTCCTGTTTGATAATATTTAGTTCACTATGAAGTATGTTCTATACTTCCAATTTTATGCTTGATTTTGGAGCAGGAAACCATCAGCAGAAAAGCTTTTCTTTGCGTTTCCTGATCTTTTATAGTCTTTTTTTGGTGCACATAGTCTATTTTTGTTGTGACTGTTTATGGGCAGTTTCTGGTTTGAGAGTTCTCTTGTCATTCTTTTCTCTTCCATTGAGTTTCTTTTATGAATTTGTGATGTTGCTGGGAAGGGAGAGGGGTAAAAAGAGGCTTGGTCTGTCTTATTTATATTTTGTTTCTGCAAGATCTTTAATTTCCCCTCTTATTGCCTTCTTTACATTCATTGCCTCATCGCCAAGATACCTTTCTACAGCTATTCTCCCTGGAAGTACTGTTTCTTGGAGATGTCCCCATCTGCTCCTGCTCCTGCAGTTTTTAGATGCT
This sequence comes from Uropsilus gracilis, assembly GCA_004024945.1. Classification (NCBI taxonomy): domain Eukaryota; kingdom Metazoa; phylum Chordata; class Mammalia; order Eulipotyphla; family Talpidae; genus Uropsilus; species Uropsilus gracilis. The sequence goes on along the minus strand of PVHY01002632.1, from coordinate 64,164 downwards.
GAACTCATCACTAAAACTTTGAGCTGTTAAGCTGTAGCTGTGTTTGGACTTTCTACGTTTACTGTTTTCTTTCTGAGGGTGATATTTTCTTTGCTTCCTCTAAGTCCTTGACCCACAGTGCGCACTTTCATGGAGTCTTTTTGCCTTCCTTCAGTGACTCTCAGCTCCACAGTCTTGCTTAGTATAGGTGGTAGAATTTCTTATGAAATCCATTTCTGCTTTCTCTGCTTTCAAATATGTTGTCATTTGTGGTTTTATTTATTCTCCTTGTTTATTTTATATCTATTTCAGGAGGCAGAGGGAGAGATTGGTAGTCAGACTACCTCCATTGTTCTACAAACTTGAAAGATCCTGCAATCATATTCATGTTATTTTATACCTGAAGAATCCAAAGAATAAAAAAACTAGTAGACATTACAATTATGTATTGATATATAAAATTAATAATAGAAATTCTTTATTTCTTAAAATTAAGCACATTAGACTATATCATGGGAACTCCATATATCTTTAGCTTAAAAAAGAACAAAAACTAATCCAGGAACAACTCTAAAAAGAAATAGATTAAAGCTATTGTATTGGTTCCCTAGGACTGCCATAACAAGCTACCACAAAACTGGGTAATTTAAAACAACAGAAATCTATTCTCTCACAGTTCTCGAAATCCAAAATCAAGGTATTGGCTGGATCATCCTCCTGCAGGCTCTGGAGGAGAATCTTTCTTTGCCTTTTTCAACTTCTGGAGGCCCAGGCTTTCCTGAGTTTCTCAACCTTCATCTTCATAGCTTTCCTTTGTGTCACTTCTTCACTTCTGACAGAGTGCTGCTTCTATTGGACTAGGGTTCACAGTATTTTTGGTATTACTGCATCTTAAACTAATAGCACCTGCAAATATCCTATTTCCAAAGAAGGTCACATTCATACATACCAGGAGTTAGAACTGCTACTTATCTTTTTGGGGGATACAGTTCAACACAGAATAACTGTATAAGAAAAAAAATCTATTTCTTTTTAGTATTTCATTAATTTTTTTACACTGTTGTTAATTTTTGACAATATTTGATTTCTCCTCTCTGGTGTGGTCCCTGTTCTCCTACCACTACAGCACCCGTGACCCGTCACCACCATTGCTGTGCTCTTCCCTCCCCTGCTTGTGCTATAGTGGTCAGCTTGCAAGTCTTGTCTGTTTTTAGTAAGGAAATTTTTAATTACTCTTGAAGGACATCAAAGTAAATTTGTGTAAATGGAAATATACACCGTGTTCTTAAATATGAAAACCCTAGTTTGAAATGTGAAACGTATTAAGTAATCTGAGGAGGATTGACATGAGCCAATAAAAACTCTGGGCTTTTTTTTTTCTTGGAACTGGAGATGCACACTGCAAAGTGCAAATCAAAAAGTGAACTAATGATAGTCAAAAAACTCCAAAAAGAACAAAATAAAATTACTAGTAAATGCCATTTAAAAGCCTATCGAATAACATCTGTAAACACACTGTACAAGCAAAGCTGGGTGGAGAAACAAGTATTTTCAGCTACCATTTGGAGTGTAAATTTATATAACACTTAGAACAATTTGGTGGTTTTTTTTTTCCTAAATCTCTTTCAAGAAGCCACCTTCGGTACCTCTCTAGAGAGACATTTCTAAAACCAATCCTGAATCTGCTTGAAATCTTCAACCCAACAAATAACAGTGGTCCTTTATTTTGAAGACAGAGCTTTTCGAAAATCTGATAAAAGTTTTGTTTTATTTGCCCATTTAAAACATTTATGTAAGACTTTATATCTTAATTTCTAGGTGCTTAAGGGCTTTCTTAGAGCTCATTTCCTAAACCTAATAGAGGACTTGGAGATCTAGGAATTCTAAAATAATCTGTCACTTGTAATCTTGTGATTCTACTCTCTCACCTGGCAGCAATTCTAAGATAATCTGTCACTTGTAATCTTGTGATTCTACTCTCTCACCTGGCAGCTGCTACCCAAACCCACTTTACATAGGAACCATACTGATTGCTTAGTATTCTTCCCCAAACATACCATACTCTTCTGATTCCATGTATTTTCTAGGAGTTGATGGTCTCTTTTGGAACCCCAGCATCTTTTTTTTCTGGGGTTAATCACCCCTCAGAATCAAGTATGCTTTCTATCTCCAGTGGACCCTAACAAAACTCATCTTTTGGGTTATCTCTTGTCCTTTTATATTCTTCTGGGTTGCATACCTTTATTAAAATTATCTTTACTCACATGTTTCTCTTCAAACTCTATTACCTTACTTTAATGGCTAGTATTCATTCTGTGCTACACATGTATGAGGCACTATTCTATCATTCTATTCTATCATTCCATGTGTATGAAATAATTTTAATCTCAGACTGTATGGAATAGAAATTATTTTTACCTATGTAGATACATAGAAAAACTTAGGTCTGCAGAGGTTAAATTTTTCTTAAATATAATTAATAAATATATTAAAACAAATACATGAAAACAGCATTTGTAAATAAATATAAAAGTGTTAAATTGGGAAGGATATAATCTGGCATATATAACTAAAAGAAAACAAATATCCATATTTTGAGAAACGACAAACAAAATTACATAAAGTTCAAACAGGTACAATAACAAGCTGGGCATGGTGGCTCGTGCCTGTAAGCTTCAACCTATGAAGTGGTTGGGGCTAGGTATCGCGGTTTGAGTCCCACTTGAGGCAACACAGCTAGACCTAGTCCCAAAAAATAGCTGGGTGTGGTGGTGCGCGCCTGTAAGCCCAGCTACCTGGGAAACTGAGGCTGGGGATTGCTTGAGTCTGTGGTACCGGGCAACGAGAGCCTGCGGTTCCATGGGCAAAAATAGCGAGACCTAGTCTCAAAAAAAGCAAAACAAACAAACAAAAATACAAATTCATCTATTGTGGCAGATTAAGGACAGGACTGTGCTGAACTGGAAATGAGGCTGTGCTGAGCGGCATCTGCGCAACAGGTGATCTAATCCATGGAGTCATTGCACAGCAGCAAATTTAATGGTTTAAATTTTGGCTCCTACTGCTTGATAATAGAACCCTTCTGTTTGGTTCTTGACAGGACTTTGACATGTGTTGTTATTCTAAATTTGGATGGTTTCTTTTAATCTTGCTTTTTGCACAGAGCAAAAATAAATTTCCTCTCTTGGATTTTTGTTTGCAAATTTAAAAACAAATAGCAAATGTTACAGTCCTTTCAAACTTTTGAAACAAAAGTATCCTGTAATTATTAATTGTAAAAATATGTCAAGGAAAATGCAAATACAGTCTTGCCAGAGAATGAGGAATTCTTCAGTGAATTTTCTTGGTCAATTAATAATTCTGTGTCTTTGTGTTGCGTTAAGCTGTCCAGTTATCAGTCACTTTGTCAAGGCAGTAATCTACAGCAATGCCTAAGCCATTTGCTCCCTTTACCACATTTTTTATGTTGAGCATGACTGACTTCATATGAAAATTACGATAAGCAAATTTGCCTAGTCTTTCCTGTGACAGAGAATCTGGTGTGGGAAGGAATGTCTGAGGACCTGAGTTACTTACTCCTGCTTGGATTTTGTAGGATTTTTTTTTTTTTGGCCTATTTCTGAGCTTTGAGTTTATTCTAATGGGTTATAGTTGTTTGTGAGATAAATATATATGGTGTATATTAACTTACCTAATATTGTCAAGAATTAGTCCGCATTTCTGTTACTAAACAATGTTAGAATACGGATGATATTTTTGGTTTTTAAAAAATTAGTATGCATATTCTGTTTACATAGTCTTCGATGAAACCTAATTCTGTATCTCTGGCTCTGTGGCTCTCTGCATAAAAACTTTTCGAGGCTTCCCACAAATCTAATGTAAAAAGTGATGTCCTACATGATCTGGCATATGACCTCACCTTGCCCGAGTTCTCAGGCTTGTAGATCTTCAGCCCTGGGAATGTCTCACATACTATTTGTCCTCTGAGCAATTCCCATTGTTGCTCCTGACTAATGTACCCTGTCTACGGTGATTTACTCAATTTGTCTGTTTATTAAGTACAGCTTCAGCTTCACTTCCTCCAGAAACTCAAGTCTCTTACTTTACATGCTTCCTTTGCACCATTGCCTCTACCTAACTCTGATAGTAATTGTCATTAAGCAATTAATTGTGAAATTCATTGTTTATCTGCTTATAAATAAAGGCCCCATGTAGCCAGGGGCAGTGTCATTATTTCTCAAAGTATCTTTAACTGCCAACGTCTGTTTGACTTATGGCAGGCAATAAGTATTTATTTAAGAAAGAAATGAGTGATATCTGGGAGGCTGAGGCTGGGAATCGCTTGAGTCCGTGGGATCGGGGCTACCCTAGTCTCAAAAAGAAAGGAAGAGAGGAAGGGAGAAAGGGAGGGAGGGAAGGAGAGAGGGAGGGAAGGAGGGAGTATTGTTCAGACATTATTCATTCTTTCACTGCACATATGTAGACTACTAAAAGGCACCTTTGATTGCTCATAGTACTAACCACTCTTAATTATTGAAGTCCTGAATAATAACTTATATAAATCAGAAAAAATTTTCAGTTGAAAAAAACTGATCAATGTGAGATATGTCATTGATGATTTTATGGAAGAGGATCTTTTAGTAAATAAAGCATTATCTTTCTTACATTTCACCTTAAAAATGGTGAAATTAAGTCTACCCTGTTGTAACTTTTTTCATCATAACTTTAGAACTTATTTTAGTAAACTTCCCCATAAAACTTTTGAAATTCAACACAAATGTAATGCTGCCTCCTTTTAGTTCATGATGCTAAAGTGACACCCAAATTTCTGCTCTATGACTTACTGACATTTCAAGTGTGTGAATGGATTAAAAAGTTTGTTTGCATGTATTTTCATTTTCTGCTCCACATATTAAGTAGGATCAGTATATATTATAAAGGATAAATTCAACAATTTAACAACTTTTTTATGTTTATTGAAGTAAGGTTCACTCTTAACAGTGTATCTGCTTTAAGGTAGAAATAAGGTCACACCTCTAGAAATATTAGTCCACTTGCCCACCACCAAAACACCAATAATATTCCACAATAGACCATTGAGCCCTAACAAATATTTATTTGTTTGTTTGTTTGTTGAAGACTAGGTCTTGCTATGTTGCCGGGGGTAGTCCCAATCCTGTAGACTCAAGCCTCAGCTCTCAGGTAGCTGGGATTACAGGCACCTACCACTGCACCTGGCTGCTCTTTCCAGACCAGGGCTTGCTGTGTTGCCTGGGGTAGTCTTGAACCCGCAAACTCAAGCAATCCCAGGCCTCTTGCCTCCCAGCGTTTGGACTATAGACGCGCACCAACATGCCCGGCCCAACAACAAATGTATATTTAAAGCTTCAGTGACAACAAATATTTCTTGAACTCCACTTATGAATATTGGGCATATAATTGTGAACAAACTAGGCTCTGTCCTTTCATGAAATTTGAACTTTAGTTGACAGAAACAGGCCACAATCTCGTTATCAGAGAATAAACATACAGTGATGATCCAGTGCATAGTATAGAAGGGAAATGTAGGAGCGCATTAAAGAGAGACTCCTGAGCTGGTCTGAGTGGTGAGACAAGGACAGTTTCTCCTAAGAAAGTGGCATTTCAAGTGCGATCTGGAGGAAGAAGAGTTGATCAGCGGTGCAAGTATCTGGCAGAGGGAATGGCATATGGAGGCTGAGGCAGGAGGAGTATGTTTTCGAGCAGACCTTCAGTTGAACTCATAGAAGAGTTTGGGAAAGTGGTACTACACAGACACTAGATCAAACATGATATGAGCCATTAAATCTGAATACTGTCATTGGCTTGGACACTTATAACATCTTCGTAAGGAACTAATAAAATAGTAATATAAGAGAATACTATGTAGCTGTAAAAGAAAATGAGGATGTTCACTACCTACTCCAAAGAATGAAGAAAATTCAGTTGAATGATTTGTCCTGTATGAAAATTTGAAGGTTTCTTTTGAAGCTATCCTTTTATATGGATTTATTATAGTAGTAATTACATCTTTATGTTATATTTTAAGGATATTACTTATTGTATCTCAAGTCATATATTTTATGATTGAAAACATGTATGCTGGGTTGATAAAATTCTGGTTTGATATTTTGATATTGCCATTTACACAATTGGTGAACTGAACAAATTACTTCAATACTCTGAAGCTCAGTTTTGCCATCTTTAAACTGATAATAGTCATAACACTGATCTGATAGAATTATGAGAAACAATAAGCATAAATGATCAAGTGTAATTTAATTAAATGAGATTACAAATTATATAAATATATTTTGGTATAAACTATAGAGGTCAGACAGGCAAAACATTTAGAAAAGTAGCTTAGGCTAGCTCAAAACCTAAGAAAAAGTTATGTGACATTTTCACTTTCTGTGGAAAATATCTTCTATTTAGTATCACCTAGCCAAAAACTGGCTACAGAAGGAATCCTGAAAGAAGTTATGACAAAATTTACTATGGTTGCTTTTGAGAGGTGGGACTGTGACTGATATTTGCTTCTTTATTATCTTAGATATTTTCTCTGAAACATAAGCATATGTTCAAAATTAATTTTTTCATTTAAATTAAGTTTAATTTTTATGACATTTGGTTTTTGTTAGCATCACTGAACAGTGCTAGAAAGTCCACAGACTGATTCAAATGATATTAGTTGTACAAACTAATTTATAATTAATTTTGCTTTCTCCCCTGTATTTTAATTAATATTGTATTGTATAAAAGGCTTTGTAGCCAGAGTTGCAAAATTGTGATTTGAAAGGTAAAAGGCTTTCATTTTTAGACCATCTGTTGTAGTTTCATTGTCTGAAACTGACGAGATCATGGCAGATGGTGAAGTCATGAAAACTGACTTTCTGAGCTTAACATAATGTGTTCATGAAGCTGGAAGAAGAAATCCGACTTACATTTTTAACCCACAGAAGAAGTGGGTGACAGAAGCATGTGGTTATTGAGTCTGGATAAAATATAATGCATCAGTGCACATGACTGGTTTATTTGAGTCTGGACCAGTACAGCCAAAGATGGCAGTTTCTTGAACCATTCTGTGTAATGTTTATTTACTTTCTATAGATACTTGGTTTAAGTCATATTGCAAATAATTTTTAGATTAAAGATAATGTAGAAAAAAGATAAGAGATGGGGAAGCAGAAAAAGACAAGAGATTTAAAAATACTTAGAAAATGTTTTTTTTAATGAAATGATTATAAACTGTCAAAACCTATGCAGACTAGCAGTTTTAATTGAATGAATGAGATCTGTCACAGCCACAGTCCTTTTTATAACATATCTTCATGTAATTTTACATAATTCAAATTATATTTGAAGATTCGTGCTATTTCTGTCATCCACTGAGACGTCTCCAGTGCCTAGATTGAATACAGTGGCATTAATATTTGCTAGGTGAGTAAATTAACAGAAGTCATTACCTACTCTAGTTAATTTTAGAAAGTTTCCTTAACCACGGTTCAACACTCTGATTTTTTTTTCTGTTTTAAAATCGATGTTATGTGTATGCTTTATGTATTGTTGTTATTTGGGGGAGAACCTTATTTGTCATGAGAAATCAATGAACTACTTCTAACTTTGAGTGCTTACCTGTGTTAGTACTAGGCAGTGTCTTAGTTTTCCGTGTGTTGCCTCATATAATTCAATAGACATTCTATTACTATTTTGCATATTAAAAATTGAGGCAGAAAAGTGGTAAAGGTAAATTTTCTCAAGATTTTATGAATTTTGGTTCTATTTTAAATATTTATCATCTAAGTAACACTTAAAAGTTTAAGTCTGTGCTTACATTCATTAAGGAGAAATATAAGGTATACTATTATATTTAATTTTGTCAAGTTCATTAATGTGGCTAAGTAGTCTATTGATTGTAGCTTCTTACTACAATGTGCTGAGATAGTAACTGTTAATTTCTTTGTATTTGCATGAATAACAGTGCTACTCAATGGTACATATTTTAGGAAATGTAATGCTGTAATGAAGACTGAATATAGTAATGAAGCAGAGGCCCTAAGACAGCAGCTGGTGCCACGATAGCCATACTTCTGATTTGAAGAAATGGGGAGAAGAGTTAAAGAACATCTATTAGCTAAATCTGATAGCCCAGCCTCATGATGTCTGCTTGTAATTCATTGACCAGAATTACAACATCTGGTCAGCCCAGCTGGAGGGAGAATGAGAATGTAGTAATTTTCATAGAGCGTATTACCACCTTCAGTGTCCCCTAAGAAAAATGATACTGGGTGGGCAGTAGGATCTGCTTTAGTACTGTAGGCAGGTTTCTAAAATTTAAGTCATGCTGTGAATGGAAAAACTTTGTTTTTTGTTGTAACTGCCTTTCAGGAGGCCAATTCGCTAATTTTCACTTTGGCAAACTAATATTTCTAGCATGAACTTAAAAACTTCACTATACCTATTTTCATATGAAGACACTGAGGCTAAAAGAGGTTAAGTCACTTGTTTAGGGTCACAAAACTAGTAAATGTCAGAGCAGAGACAGACTTTAAAACATCCATGTTCTTTTTGCTGGATTGTATTGCTGCTTTATTACTTAGGTGCCTACTGCTAGCAAGACTGAGGACCAGTGCTATTTTATTATATTTTCCTATTTCATTAATTCCTGTTCTTTGATTCTTCTTTCTTTCTTTGAGTTTTAAGCTGGTTACTTAGTAAATAAAAAATATAAATTTAACCTCTAAGTACTATTTCAAGTACACTTTGCAAGTTTTATTAATATTCCCATTGTCATTAAGGTCTAAATATTTCATATTCATTACTTTGGTGTTTTTTTGAGCAATAATATAGTTTCATTTTCTAGGTATTTAACTTTTAATTTTTAATGACTGATTTATTTAATTGTACTGTAATCAGAAATATAATCTATATAATATTACCTCTTTGAAGTTTGTTACTGCCTCATTGGTGATTTCGTATTCATAAACATATACCTAAAGGATATTTCATACCTGTTGGGTACAGGGTCCTATGTAAATCTCTTAGATCATGCTTCATTAAAATGTTCATCTTCAGAATGCAGTAGTTCCATCTTTAAGTTCTTCTTTGAATATGCCAGATAATGAGCCAGACAGCAAGAGCTTCTGCTTTATTATTATCTCATAATCCTGAAGCGGATGTAACAAATAATTGATAAATGGGAAAACAGTTCTAGTTATAGGAACTTAATTTTCTTTTTCGTTTCCCCCAGTGCTACAGAACTTAATTTTCATATTAGGTAATGATCGGTATTATGAACAAATTTGTAACTTCGGTGAGAAAGTTTGTGGTTCAAGTGTTTACTTGAATTTTTAATTTGATTTCTTTTCATAGGAAATTTATAAATTAAGGAAAAAATTACAAATTCGGTGCTTTATTGAAAAGTAAAAATCTTATTTTTTTCTTTCTTACAAAATTCTATTTGTAGATAAAAATCCTAGCATAAAAAGTATGTATTTAGAGCCTTCATTTCTTCAAGTTCCTGTGGTTTGTTCAAAGTTAAGTTTTACTATCCTTCCTCTTGAATATCTTGTTAACACCTTAATTTTAAAATAAAGCTGCAAAAAAATAGGTCAAAGAATTTCTGAATATCCTTCAGCAGAGTCAGCAGTCAGCATTTTGCCACATATGCTTTGTCATTCTTAGTTTTTCTATAGATACAGATTATATTTTTTTTCACCATTTGAAAATTTGTTGCTGCTGTCCCAGCTGCTGTCTTATTATACTCATGTATTGTTTTTCTAAGAACAAAGACACTTGCTTTAAAAACAAAAAAAAGAAACTCAGTGCTTTGATGAAAATCAGGAAATATAACATTGAAAAATTTTCTATTATTCAGTCTATGAACCATAATTTGATTATACTACTTGCCCTAAATATGATCTTCATAAGTTATTTTTTCTGATCCAGTGTCTAATCCAAATCATGCACTGAATTTAATTTCATGTGTCTTTATTGTTTTTTGTTTAGTGTTTCTCAGGCTTCCATTGTCCTTTATAACAGTAAAGTTTTGAAGAATTAAGGTCATTATTGTAATAGAATGTCTTTCAATTTGAATTTTTTTGACCTTCATGATTAGGTTTAGATTATGCATTTTGGGCAGAAATACCTCAGAAGTGATAGTTTATCACCTGAAGAGGTGAATGATGCTGGTTTATCCAATTATTGGTGATCATTTGGGAGCTTTCATCACTTTGGCTAATGTGAAATGTTTAGATTTCTTCACTGTAAAATTTGAATTAATATGTATTTTGTAGAGGGATATTTTAAGGCTATGTAAATATCTTTTTTTTAAAATCAGTTTTCACCCACTAGTTTCAGCATCTATTAATGATTATTGCCTAATCAGTTTTATTATTTTGGCTATAATTTGGTCACTTTGGAACCACATTATTCACATTATTTGGGACCACATTATGCATTATAATACTTTAGTATGGTAAAGAAGTACTTTCTATTTATTGATTATTTATATCAGTGTGGACTCTCCTGAATTATTTTATCAATGGGTCTATAAACTATCACTGTCATTTTGGTGATATGCTATATATTTTGATGCTTAGTTAGCCCAAATTATCCAATTACCTGTAGGCCATTTAAGCTGGCTCCTGTATACTTTCAATATAGTTACCTCATTTTTTTCAGTCTTTACCTGTTTTAAGTACAGTATGTTCTCATTTATCTTGGGCATTTCCTGCCTCAGCCCTGGAATCTGCTGTTTCTCTAAAAGTCCACTTGGTTGTGTTTTTTTCATGGATTTTCTGAAGTGACACAGTATTGTATTTTAAAGCCCAGGTGTCATCACTTGCTAGTTGCGTTGTTTGGTCAAATTATACTTCTCTAAACCCCAATTTCAATATAGAAAATGAGGATTAAAATGGTACATATGAAATACATGTAGTCAGTAAAAATTTTTTAAATGATAAATGTTATAGTTTTGTAAGGATTAGTAAATCTTTTATTAAAAGAACAATGCAGTTCACATAGTAAATATGATGTAAAGTTTGCCTATCATTTTTATTACATTTCTATTTCCTTTTTTTCCTTTTAACAGGATATACTTTTAAAGAATTCTTGAAGATGAAGGTTTTTTATTTTTGTTTTTTTGTTTGCTTTTAATGGCTTTACAGAATTTTAAATTGAATACAATTTGACATGACGGCAAAAAATGTAAGTATCTGTAAATTTATAATTCTAAATATTTTAAAGTAAATTGTCCTTGTTTCTACACATATTTTCTTCAACACTGTCATTAATTGCTTTCATTTATTTATAATTGTTTTTATCTATGCAAAGTATAACTTAGTAACTTTTAATGCTACTACATATAGTACTTTTTTAAATTAAATTGTTTATTTATAAATTTCACATCTTTGTGATCTCCGGGGTTCACCCCCCCCTCCCTGACCATTCCCACCCTGTCCCAGCCTCACGCCCCCAAGTTGTGTACTTTAATTTGATTGTTGGCTTGTTTTGATTTTTCTTCATGACTTTTTGTTTATCTTTCCCATGTTCAATCTTTTTCTTTTTGACTTGTTACATATAGTACTTTGATGATGAGTGTGGTAACATTATAAATTGCTGCCCAGTTTCTCCTCAACAGCTGCAGAATTGCTCTCTTTAGAAAGTTTCCTACTTTTTGGGGTACTATAATAAATGTTTTGATACTTGCTGGAAAATTACTTGGCTTTTTTGAGAAAATCAGTTCAGTACTTCTCTTTTGGATTTACCAATGAAAATCCAAAAATTCAGAAGCTTGTTATTATCTATGAGATGATTCCTAATGGGACGTTATTTTTAGATATTTTGGAGATTTTTTTACCCCTTTGCTTGCTATTTTCTTTCAAGTTACAGCTGTATTGTCAAGCTGTATCAGCATATTTGTTTATAGTTAGAGTGAAGGATTATGTGAGAAGATAAACACTGTAATGGATGAGAAAATCACTTATTATTTTACTGTTCCTATTATCCTGAAGTCTTCAATTGTGGGTAACAGAAACCAGAAACCTTAATCAAAAAAAGGTAATTTGTTATAAAGATAGAGGTTTGTCTCAAGGAATTCAAGAGCAGGGATTAATTAATTTATTTGTTGTTTGTTTATACTAGGCCTAGCTATTTTTGCCCGTGGAACCACAGGCTCACGTTGCCCATGGTACCACGGACTCAAGCAGTCCCCAGCCTCAGCTTCCCAGGTAACTAGGATTACAGGCACATACCCAGCTATGTTTTGGTACTAAGTCTCGCTGTGTTGCCCCAGGAGGGACTCGAACTGGGACCCCAGACCCTGCCACGACTCCATAAACTGTTGCTTACAGGCACGTGCCACTGTGCCCGGCCCAAGAGCAGGAATTAGTGAACCTTCAGAAAGATCTGGAATCAAGAACTTGAAATTGATGATTTGATTTCTGTCTGTTATCTCTGCTTGTCTATGTGTATCTACTTCATTACTCTGTCTTTTTGCAAGTCATCTTCCTCGACTCTCTCTTCACCTTCTCTGTTGCTGCAGAACTGGCCTGTTCAGAGAGAGCTGAGAGTGAAGGGGGAAACTGCCTGACAGAGCCTGTCTGACTGTGTCAGCTGCTTTCAGATTCCTTGGGTAGGAGCTCCATACTATTGGAGTCTGATACCCACTAAGTGGTTCACTATAACCAGGAGAAGCAAGCATTATACTTCATAAAAAGAGTCTCCTTGTGAGCCAGATAAATAGTTCCTTATCCTATCCATTATACATCTAAAGAATAACATAAAATACACTCTAATTACATTAGCTCATCTTTCCCATTACTGTGTGTTTAATAGTAACTTATAAATTAATATAGATTTTTCTTCATTATCATTTAATTGTGTTAGGATAAACTATCAGGAATAGCCTGTTTTAATCTAAGACTCTTGTTTATGTTTAAAAATGTACTACTTGGGGAAAGGGAGAAATCACATTTCAATCTGCGTATTGGGGATTTTCCTGCAGGAAAATTGATTTTCTTTCCTGTTGGAAAAAAAGGATAGAAAAGTTATTTTGAGCAACAAACTAGTTAACATTCAAATACCAAGTATATCTTAGCTTAAAATGCACCTTGAATCAAATATAATCTTCCTAACCATATGTACGGTTGCTATATTAAAAGTTGTTTTCCTACAGTAATATAAAGCATTTGAGCCAGTAGTAATTATTTGGGAGAAGTCAAACAGTGAGCAATACAATTGCTGTTGCAACCTAAGGGGAGAAGGGTAAGTGACAAGTTGACCCTCCTCTTATGCCTTAAAGAGGTAAAAATCTCAGGCTGATAGGAAGCACTGGGAAAGAATTGCAACAGATGTCTGAAATATAGCCTGTTATGGCCGGTTTGGTAGCCATTCTACAAGAAATAAGAACATCTTTATGTCTTTTAATATGTTCTGTTAGGATACTTACTAGAAGAATTTACTAGTTTACAATACCATGAACAATTCCTTCTCTCCTCTCACAAATTTTTCCAGCAAATATATATGCCTCACACTGTACTAGGCTCCTGTTTGGGGCCTACAGTTTAGTAAGAGAAGTCAGTAAGTAGGAGGTGATGTCAGGGGTATGAGGTGGTAAGAGAGGAGAGAGAGTGATGGAAGGGAAATCCAACTCTTTCAAGTATGTATTCAGTTCTCTTTAGGTGAATGACATGCTTAGAAAGAGAAATGCTCTTGACTCTCAATTTAAGAAAGAACAAATCTTATAGTCTTCCAGGGAAAAAGCATTCTAGATCAAGGAGAAAGTGTGGTTATTCAGGGAACAGCAAGATAGCCAGTTTATAGGTGGAATAGACTTAGTAAGGGAGAGTGAGTGGTAGGAAAAGGTGCCAGAAAGAAAGCAGAAACCAGATCCTGTGGCACTTTGAAGGCTGGGTGAAGACAGTATATTTCAGATGTCAGTGAGCAGCTATTGGAGGTTCTGAGGATAATTGCATGACCTGAATTAGCATCTTTTAGGTTTGAATAGTAGACTTTTTAAGTTTTAAGCTGGTGAGTAGACTGTTAAGAAGTGGAATAAAAGCTGGGAACTCATTTGCTACTTAGCCAAGGTGTTCAGACAACAGATATTGTGATTTGAGCTAAGAAATGATATTGGAGATGAGCCAAAATGGCTGGATCTAGGTTGTATCTGAAAGGTAAGTAGACCATCAGGATTAACATGTTGAATAATTAAGATTTGACAGTAAGGAATAAGTTAAAGGCGCCTTCTTTATTTGATTGGTGGAACTGGGTAAATGGCAATACTGTTCATTAGGAAAGAGGAGCTCTTGGGGAAATGAAAGATTTTGTGGCAAATTCCAAAATTGTTTTGAGCATATTAAAGTTGAGTGACCTAAAATCTTACAGGCAGAGAGGTTAGTTAGGCTGACTCTGGAGTGCATGAAAAACTTAGGACTGGAGATAGCAGTTTTAGAGTAATTTCCTATTAAATACTTTTAAAGTAGTGGTACTATGTGAGATTGTGTAGCAAGTACCTGGATAAAGACTACATAAGCTCAAAGATGTAAGTGCACTTTCCAACACTTGGAGAGGAGGAGAAGCTGCCAAGACGACTCGAAGGAGAGAAGAGAGAGCATTGTCCCAATGATCTGGAAGCCAAGTGAAAAAAAAATATGTTTCAAGAAGCAGGGAGAGATTCCTTTGGTTACATGTCACTGAGATGCCACTCTTAGTTATGGAAGAGTTGCCCAGGTGTTATGAAGGCATCATCACATTCAAATATTTGCATCTGTATTTTCTGTTTTTTCCATTTTGCATTTCTCTTATGAGATCATTTTTTTTTTTTTTTGAGACTAGGTCTCGCTATTTTTGTCTGTGGAACTGCAGGCTCTCGTTGCCCGGGGTACCACGGACTCAAGCAATCCCCAGCCTCAGCTTCCCAGGTAGCTGGGATTACAGGTGCACACCACCACGCCCAGCTATTTTTTGGAACTAGGTCTCGCTACCAGCCCCAGGCGGGACTTGAACCGCAATCCCTAGCCCCTGCCACTTCATAGGCTGAAGCTTACAGGCACGAGCACCCGTGCCCGGCTGAGATCAGTTTTTTTAATGAAGAATTGCTTTTGCTTTAATGCATGCCATACTAGGTCTCTTATGATTGCTAGTGATAGAAACTCTGCTAAAATAACTTAAGGCAAAAAGTGGAAGGCATGGGTCTCTGGAGTACTCTGGCTTCAAACACATTTGGATTCAGAGGATTAAATAGTGGTGTGAAGACTCATTTTCCTTCTGACATCATCTCTTACTCCTAGACGGTAACAGTCTAGACTGACCTTGTATAACACTGCAGAAGAAGAGAAGGAATTTTCTTTTTTTAACACCTGTATTTCAAATTCCATGGAGGAACTTAGGTTCACCCTCCTTATAAAAACCACTATGGAGAAGGAAATGAGTTACTGTACATGGCCAGGTCTGGGTTGTGGATCTGCTGTTGCCATGGCACAGTTGAGGCTCTGAAAGCTACATGGATGATGGGACGGAAATATATATAAGTTGATCCAATTCTGTAATCTGCTATTTAGCTTTGAATCTCTGGTGAATGTCTTGTCTCTCTGCAACATCATTTCAAATGGCTGGACATTATAGCAGTTTCCTAATATTAGCCATGTTATTTTTATAATAAACACTTTTTTCTACTTTTACTGACATAGATTATATCCATGAGGCGAAGTGCATGAAATTACTGGCCTCCTGGGTGTGTGCTGTTTTGGAGCTTTTGACTCATATCGTGAAACTGCATTTCAGAAAAAGCTTACTAATCTATGTATCTACCAGGGGTGTGTGAGAGTACTAGTTCCCTGTGTTTTCCTTTTAATCATTACCAATCTAGTCAACAGAAAATGGTATACAATTTTCTGGTACATATATCTCTGATTACTAACTAGGTTCAATGGATACTCTATATGTTATTGATCATTTGTATTTTTGTCTGAGTGGTCTATGACAGTACTAAGCTGTTGAAAGCCACTGTCATTTGAATAACAATCACATTTAAATATTGCTTCACCATTAACAAATTTGTGTAGCTTTGCATAATTTTCATACATGCTATTAACATTTTTGCATAATTGATCTTGGAGTCTTTTGTGTAGACATGTATTGCCATCCCCATTTAGCAATGACTGTTCAAAGATTTCCTTGTGTATGAATGGTAGGGTTTGACTTTAAACTTAGAACATCTCATTCTGAATTGTTTTATTACTGTTCTGTCAACCTAAAAAGTTAAATATCATTGAAATCTTAGTGCTGTTATGAGGGAATATGTTTTGATTTTTTTTAAATTAAGCTTGGATGATTTTATTCAATGGATACTTGATTATGGCTTACTATGTACAACAGGGTGTTTTGAAGACCCAGTTTGAAAACTTTCCTCAGGACCATATTGGAAGAAATATTTTGCATGAAATGAATTTACTTTTTTCTCTTGTTTTATTAAACATTAGAGAGATCCTTTTTATGTAATTAATATAAAGAAAGAATAGCTAATTTTTTTTATTTTTGAGATTAGATCTAGCTATGTTGCCCAGGGTAGTCTCAATTCCGCGGACTCAAGCAATCCCCAGCCTCAGCCTCCCAGGTAGCTGGGATTACAGATGCCAGTCACCACGCCCGGCTGCTTTTTCGATACCAGGTCTTGCTGTGTTGCCCAGGATAGTCTTGAACCGGCAAACTCAAGTGATCTTTGGCCTCTTGCCTCCCAGTGCTTGGTTATAGGTGCATGCCACCACGCCTGACTCATAGCTAATATTTTAAAATATTATTCTAGCCAAAATTTTTTTCATAAATCCAAAAGGTCAGGTTTCTCATAAAAAAGGAAGGAAAGGAAAGGATAGAGGAAGGGAAGAAGTAAAAGAAGCCTTCTTTATTTGATTGGTAGAACTGTGTAGATGGCTATGCTGTTCAGTGAGGAAAGAGGAGCTCTTGGGGAAGTGAAAGATTTTGTGACAAATTCAAAAATTGTTTTGAGCATATTAAAGTTGAGTGACCTAAAACCTTTCAGGCAGAGATATTGCTAGGCTGACTCTGGAGTGCATGGAAAACAGACACAAGTGGCAGAAAAACCAGTCCCCCAAAGGGACAGGTTTGTAAAGAGAGGCTACATAGTCACAGGCAGGCCACCTTGGGAAGAGAGCTGTTGTCTGCTGCTTTACAAAGGGAGGAGGCTGGGGAAGAATCGCCAGCATCATCACAGGCTGGGCAGGAGCACTGCTCTTGGCTTGCAGAGGGAAAAATCTGAGGAAGAGACACACCCGCAGAGTGGACAGCTGCGCATAGTAACATTTTTCACTTGCAAATTATCCACTTTTTCTTTGCGTCCTTAAACTATAAGATATTTTTGAATGCAGAAATTAATGTTTTAATTAAGTAAATGTTAGCAGTATGTATATAAGCTCTAAGTACAAATACCTCCCCCATACCTATGACATCACAATCATTTCATGGTATATATAACTAGTTAGTTTTTAAGGTGCAGGTGTACAGCTGCTAAAACATCTCCAAATTAGTTTACTGCTTCAGGCTGCAGAAGTTGGACATTAAGAGCAGGTGTTTAAACATAACAGTAACCCAGAAACTGTGAACTGTTGACTGTGAATATGTGGTTTTAGTTGAGGTTTTTGCCGTTATTTTGTATAATAACAAAGTAATGTGAACCATTTTCCTTTTGAAGTGATTGTAATATATGTACTAACTGGTCATAGTATATTAAGCATGGGCTGTTGAAGATTGCCTTGGTCTTCTTTGCTTTCTTTTTACAGTAGAATACCAACAGCAGTTTTGGCTTCCTCTTTTAGAGCAGAAGACTTTAGAAAAGGGATGCATGTTAATAGTGATGCGACAGTAATCTTTTAGCAGCTACAGGCTGAATGTTTAACAATATATGTGAATAACTCTAGAGACTCAAGTGGTAGTAATTTGTTGCAAATTTTTTTTGCAAAAGTTTACTTTATTTCCAACAGCATACTTAAACTAGATAAGGTGAAGTAACTATACCATTATCTACATATAATCAAGAAGCTATGTTTAAAATGTCTTTATCCTAACTACTAATAGAACTTTAATATTAGATGCCAAAGTTAGGTTAGCCTCAGAATTATTTCTCCATGATATGAATAATATGTAGCAATATTTCTGGTAACATGTATTTCTTGAAAAGAAGAAACAACTATTAGGGCATTTAAATTTCCAAATAGTTAAATAACCAATGCTTACATTATGAGACTGTAAAGTTTCACATGAGTGCTTGTAGAGTATATAGTGTTAAACAGTGGACATAAGACATTGTAAAATTTGTGCTGTGCAATCCTTTTTGTGTGTCAGTCCTCTGAAAGAATCTCTAAGATATCAGACTAGTACTGATGTTTCAGGATTACAAATCTGCAAGGATAGATTCAATCACATAACCTTCAGAATAGAGCCATTTATTAGATGCATGCTTTGTGTGACATTTTCAAAAATGGAGGTTCTTTTTCCTCTTGATGCTGAAAAAATTTTTTAAAATTCTGATGAGGATAGTACAACATTCAACTTTGGTTGATTCCAAGCAATCCAGATTATATCACCTTAAAGGAAATATATTTTTTAAAAGTTACTTATTTATTTGTTTGTTTGTTTATTTACTTACTTATTTATTTATTTATTTATTTATTTATTTATTTAGAGACTAGGTCTCACTATTTTTGCCTGTGGAATCGCAGGCGATCATTGCCCGGGGTACCACAGACTCAAGCAATCCCCAGCCTCAGCTTCCCAGGTAGCTGGGATTACAGGTGCGCGCCATCACACCCAGCTATTTTTTTGGAACTCAGTCTCCCTACGGGCCCCAGGCGGGACGGGACTCGAACTGTGATCCCCAGCCCTGGCCGCTTTGTAGGCTGAAGCTTAGAGGCGGGAGCCACCGTGCCAGGCCTAAAAGTTACTTTAGAAACACACTTGCTATAAGTAGTCTTGGAAGTATACTCTTTGGAACAAATGTTACCTGGATTGATCTGAGTTACACTTAGACCTTGTAACAACCTAAATTGGAAAGTGAGCCCAGCACACTCTATATTGCAGATGAAGAGACTGAATTGTTAGGAGCCTGTGACACTTGCTCTTGGCTGCACACTTGGCAGATTTGATGAGCTGGAGTCTGAATCTCAGCAGTAGAATGTGAGGCCAGTGAACCTTCAATGCTGGTTGGTGGTTTTAGTGGCCATTTCTTATCATGTTTTGTGAACAATGAAAATGAAGGGCAAAAATTCTGGAAAACCTATTGTTTACTTTACAGCTATCAAATTAATTGCTTTAAAAAATAACATCAGTGAAATCTGCAGATCTTGATTCTGCTTATAAGTAACATTTTAATTTTTAATCTTAACCTGGACAATTCAGTTTTTTTTTATTTCAAGCAATGTGGCAACTTCCATAGTTGATATATTTAATTCACTTTTATGTGCGATGGACATCTAGTGGAAGGGTCAAAATTGCTAATTAAGTGATCACATAATAATTAATGTCCTATTTTTAATTTTTTATATTATTCAGGTTGGTTTGACACCCACAAATGCAGAACTAAGAGGATTTACAGATCAGAATCTCAGTCCAACAAAAGGTAAGAGCAGTTCATTAAAAATGATCTACATTAAATAAATTGCCTAATTAGAAAAAATGTTTTTCTACAATGAGTGTATAATGTAAGTCATATTAAAGGTGGTGAAAGAGTGTAAGAGAAAATGTGTGATCAATAATCTGTTGCAGTTGAACCTATTTAAGCTTTGTTTTTAATTTTCTTGTGTGAGAGGCCTATTTCCTAGTGGTTTTGAAATCAGGTCAAAAGGGGCAAAAGCCTCCAGCCAACAAGGCACATTTTAAATGCAGCTTCTGCCACTCAGGTTCCTTCAGGTTCGTATCTCGTGTCTCCTGCGCCAAGCAGTTGCCAATCAAATGCAGTTTAACAAGGGATTTTATTTACATGGGAATATTAACAGGGAAAACAAAAAAGTCCTCAAAGCCACAAATGGCCAGTTATCTTACCCCAGTCACTGTTTTCAGTCCCAAAGTTCCCAAAGACACATGTCCATGGTGGTGCCCTTTTGCCCCTCCAAACCTGAGAGGCAGGCACTCGGCAAAGTCCAGTCTTTCTCCAGCATCTTCTCTTTGCTTATTCTCCAGCGTTCCAAGATACTCCACTTCTCCACGGCTCTTCAAACATTTTCCACAATTGCTGATGCAGAAATTAGCTTTCCAAATCCCTGGCTATCTCCAGATACCAGCTCACTATGCCACTTAACTGCAGTGCCACACTCTCTACACCAGCCACTCTTCTGCCGGCCACCATGTCTCCTTGCCACCACCAGCTCACTCTTCTAGGGGGCTTCTGCCCCCCTTCTCTTTTTCTCCTCTCTCTCCGCAATCCCCCCCTAAAAGCCTTTCCTTTTACACACCCTCTTGGTCATACATTTCCTCTTCCTCTTCCACCTGGGGTTTGCAACAAAGTAAAAGTACCCTTCCTGTTTAGTTCCTGTTTAAGCCTCTTCTACCTCTGTTTTTCAGACACAATTAATGGCATCAATGCTTAAATTTCAAGTCTGCCCTTACTGGGGTCCTGGCTTCAGTTTAACCTGTAGAATGAAATTATTTCTTTATCTGTCTACCCATTAATCCATCCTTCCTGTGTCCAATATATATTTTAAGGAGGGGATGCTGGCTTATATGAGAAATCTGACCCATTAGTATAAGAATTTAGGACGACATTGTATGTTTTAGCAGTATCTTTGTAGCATAAAGAGAGAGTATACTGAAATATTTAGAGTTGAAACAATGTGATGTCTGGGATTAGCCTATGTAATCTGCTATGGGAAAAAAGTAAAGTGGGTCACATTATACATGGAACAAAATTGTCTGAATTGAATGTTTAAGCTGGCTGGTAGCTATATGGGGTTTCATTATTACTTTCTCTTCCTTTGTTTGAAACTTTAAATTATAAAAAGTAAGAACAAGATGTATGTCATTACAAATAACTGTGAGAGAAGTACCACTTCCTTGAAGAGTCTGTCTAAAGTGGGCTATATATTCTAGAGAGATGGCTATATATTCTAGAGAGATACTTATATCTCAGGAGAACAGACAAACAAAACATGAAGCATAATAATAATAAAAATCTGTAAAATTATTCTGAGAATATAATGTTTTATGAAGTAATGAAAGAAATATTCCAAGTCTTAATGCTTCTGTTTTTTGCAAACATTTTTGTTGTAAAATATACAAAATGTAAATATACCATTTCAACCATTCTTAAGTGCATATAGTTTATTATTATCAAGTGTGTTCATATTAGGCAGTCATCACCATAATCCATCTTTATAACTCTTTCAGTCTTGCAGAACTAAAACTCTCAGCACATTCAACAATAACTCCTCATTTCCTCATGCAAAGTCCTGGCAACCACCATTCTAATTTCTGTCTCTGGTTTTTGCTAGTGTAAGTACTTCATATAACTGAAATTCTATGGTATTTTTCTTTTTACAACAGACTTATTTCACAAAGCACAGAGTCCTCCAGGTTGCAACATATGTCAGAATTTCCTTCCTCTTTAAGGCTGAGTAATACTCCTGTGTAACATTTTGTTTATCCATTCATCTGTCAGTGAGCACTTAGGTTGTTTTCCTCCTATCTATAGTGAATAATGCTACTGTGAACATGAAAATACAATTTTTTTTTATACTTTTAGTTCTTTTGTGCTTACCTTTATGCTTATAATTCTTCTGGGTATATACCCAGAAGTGGAGTTGCTAGAGTTACCATATGGTACTTCTATTTTAATTTTTTGAGACACCGCCATTCTGATTTCCATAACAGATATACCATGTAACATTTCCATCAACAATATACAATGGTTCTGATTTTTCCATGTCCTCACCAACACTTGTTAATTTTTTTTTCCTGTTTGTTTTTAGTAGTGGACATCTTCATAGATGTGAGCTAGTATCTTACTGTTGTTTTACTTTGTCCAGATCAGGCTTGTGGGCTGGATTTTTACTTGGCCCCTCACCCGTTCTGCGATGGGGTTTGTATGATATATGTTCTTCTTCCTCCTGAAGAATGGCTGGAGTGAGAGTGAAATGAAAGGGGCATTCCCACTCCCTCTTCCCCTCCTGCCTGTGCACCGGTACCTACCTGTGTACGGGCAGGGCCCGATGGCTGGGCTTGTACCCTCCCAAGCCCCTCTTGGGTGTGGGGGCTGGGGGAAACATGCCTGGACAGATCCGGGCTACAGATGACTGCCCGTGCAACAACCATCCGCTGGTGGATGGGGCCAAAACCCCACCCATCCCCCCTCCTGGGCTTTCCAGGCTTTGGGGAGCTTACCCAGAGTTGTCGCTGCCTTTGCTCCCCACTGGCAAGGGAGGTCGAACAGCCCTGGGCATGCAAGCGGCTAGCTTAGGCTCTTGTTGTGTTTTTTTGTTTGTTTGTTTGTTTTTGAGACTAGGTCTCGCTATTTTTGCCCGTGGAACCGCAGGCTCTCGTTGCGGGGGTACCACAGACTCAAGCAATCCCTAGCTTCAGCTTCCCAGGTAGCTGGGATCACAGGCGTGCGCCACCACGCCCAGCTATATTTTTGGAACTAGGTCTCATTACAGGTCCCAGGCGGGACTCGAACCGTGATCCCTAGCCCTGGCCGCTTCATAGGCTGAAGCTTACCGGCACGAGCCACCGTGCCCGGCTCTTACTGTGGTTTTGATTTGCCTTTTCCACTTGAGTTCTTTACTTTTCTCAATTTTTTTTCACATCATGGCATTTGTCGAAAATGATTGCATGGATAGGATGTACCAGGGCTAAATAAAGGAGGCTCCTTAAAGCCAGAAGCTCTAGCTGCCCTGGGCCAGCCCTGGCTGCCCTAAAGGCTGAAGTGATTGGTACCTTTGTACCCCCATAACCTGTTTATAAAATGAGACTGGGAATTTCTGTCCTAATAAAATGTAATTTTCAGGTCAGAAGAAGGAACCAGGAACTTCAAGCTTGGGAAACTTGGAAATTACAATATTGAGTAGTGAGACTGAGATAATATAGTGACACAACCATCTTGAAAATAAGATAGTCATCATGGGAAAGCAACAGAAGAAAACCTTCAAATGACAGAAGACAAAGGAAAATGAGGGTTCAGGTGAGGGAGAAGTGATAGTAGAATAGGCAACTATAAATAGTAGGATAGGAAAAAACAGTCATAAAAATCAGTCATGAATGTACATTAATAACACCATGTTTACTTATACTGTGTTTAGTTACAGAGTAAACCTTGGTTTAACTTTATAGAACAGATGGAAGAGATGAGGACAGAGAATCATTTATGAGACAAGAACTAGCTGGGCTCGGTGGCACATGCTTGTAAATGACAGCTTATGGAGTCACAGCAGGGTCTGGGGATCACGGTTTGAGTTCTGCCTGGGGCAACACAGTGAGACCTAGTCCCAAAAAATAGCTGGGCATGGTGGTGCGTGCCTGTAATCCTAGCTACCTGGGAAGCTGAGGCTGGGGATTGCTTGAGTCCGTGGTACTAAGGGCAACGTGAGCCTGGTTCCACGGGCAAAAATAGTGAGACCTAATCTCAAAAAAAAAAAAGAAAAGAAAAGAAAAGAGAGCCAAGAACTAGAGAAACAGGGTTAGAGAAAGCTCTTTGTTTAAAAAAGGGTATTGTTACCTTTTTGGAGCTGTTGTCTAATGGCCCCTGAAGAACTACAGCCTCAGTGAACCAACAGGATTTGGAAAGAGCTTCTTGTAATCATTTTTCATTGATAAATTCACTTAATATTTATTATGGTCCCAAGATAAGTATTGTTTTGAAAAGTACTTTACATAATTGAAGTAGTGATAGTGTAGAAAGTTTTGAAAATTAGAAAAAAAAAGTATACCACCCTAACTCTTCTTTTTTGTACATTTTGTTTTATATATATATTTATTTATGTTTTATAATTATATAGCTAGTATATATGTAATTTTATTTTCTGCTTTTTGACCAAATGCAAAAATACTTTTCTGTGTCTTGACAGTCTTCTTAAATACCATTGTTAGAACTTTATATTATCCCATTGCATTAATGAATCATAATTATTGAATATTGTCCCATTTTATTTCTGTTTTTGGAGAACTGAGCTTCAGAATACACACATTGAGCTTTGCTTCATCATGTATTCCCATTTTCTTATTAATGAGTATTTGTCTAATTAGTTGACTTCATGTATGTACATGCTTATATGCATGATATGTATTTGATAGTGAACACAAGTGTGATGTTGGGTATTGTAATGAATATTTTTAGTCATCTAAATTTTTTCTTTTATTTTCCTAAGATAATTGCTCAATGACTTGGTCATTTCTCTGCTCAAAACCTTCTTAACAGCTTCCTGTTTAAGTTACTGAAACACTTCAAACCCTTCAATATAAAATCCTACATTAAGCCACTGGGTATATCTTCATCCTTATTTCTGTCACTGTTATTTGTACCCACTATGCTCTAGACACACTGCCATTTCTTTTGGAAAGTCAGATAGAAATATGATGAAGTTTTAAAAGAAATGACTTCCTTTTGTCATGTAATTAAACTTTTGAGAGTGCATGAGGGAAATAAATATAAGAAGATAATGCATAATTCTCCCTTAGCATTTGATTATGATGTTTTTATATGTTTTCTTAGTATTTTTTTTGAGTTCACTAAATTCCTAAAGTTATGGTTTTTAACAAATTGAGAAAATTTTAACTTTGTATGTATGTATTTGTCTCTCTTGTTTTGCTTTCGTTTTGAAATATGTAAGTGGTATGTAAGTGTTGTAGGAGAGAATTGGGCATAAGCCAGAGGCTAGAAGGTGAAAGAATTCCTCAGAGACTGGGTGGAGAACAGAACAAGGGGATTGTTGAGAGACAGTGTTAAGGGAAAAAGTGGGCAAGATAGGAGAGGTCTGCTGCCTGCTGCCCTGCCCAGCATGAGGGTCCCAAGACTCTATTTATACTTCCATGGATGGGTCAGGGTCACTAGCCTTGGGTGGGTCCTGACTGATGATCTGAATCTGCACAAAGGATCATCAGCTTAACAGATCATTAGCTGATGGCCCTTTTCCAATGCAGTTCCCAGTTCCCTTCACTCCCTTTAACCAGTCAAATTTCCCAATCTTGCCTACTGGGCAAGAAATGAGGGCTTAGTTTTTAGTAAGTAAAACCACTACAGTAAATTAAATCTTTTTCTATTGTTCTGTAGTTCCTAAAGTTCTCTTTATTCCCCCCCCCACCTTGTTCTGTGTTCTCTAAGTTGAAATTTTCTGTTCATTTATCTTCCAGTTTAATTATTTTTCCTGCTGTCATCATTTTGCTTTTACCTTTATCCAGTGATTATTATTTATTTATTTGTTTGTTTGTTTAATTTATGTTCTGTTCTTACAGCTACTTTTTCTGAGAATTCCTCTACTTTTGTTCATTATGAGACTTTGTTCCTGTCCTTCTTATGTATAATTATCACAGCTTTTTAAAATCCTTTGGTTTCCAACATCTTGGTCACCTCAGGATCAAACTTTTTTTTTTTTTTTTTTTTGAGGCTAGGTTTTGCTATTTTTGTCCGTGGAACTGCAGGCTCTCGTTGCCCGGGGTACCACAGACTCAAGCAATCCCCAGCCTCAGCTTCCCAGGTAGCTGGGATGACAGGCAAGCACCACCACGCCCAGCTGGTTTTTTTGAAACTAGATCTCCCTACGGACCCCAGGCGGGACTCGAACCACAATCCCTGGCCCCTGCCACTTCATAGGCTGAATACAGGCACGAGCCACTGTGCCCGGCCCAGGATCAAACTTATTGATTGCTCCTTTCCTAGATAAATGGGTCATATTTCCCTATTTCTTTGTATATCACCTAATTTTGAGTCTATTCCAGACTTTATGAATATGTTGTAAAGACACTGTTACTTATTTTCTTTCAGAGTGTTGTTCTTCATGTTTTAGTGGGCACTTAATTTCACTGAACTGTGACTACTACAAATTCTGTCTTCTCTGTGGTTGGGTGTCAGTTCAAATCTTAGTTTAGCTTTTAAACGTTTTAGTCTTACTTAGGATTATTACAGCCTGATCCCAGCCAGTTTAGACATAGAATTTGAGGTTTCTCTAGTCTAGGTCTCTTTCTCCACTTCAACAATCCTATTATCTAGATAGATTAGATAATTAGATAAGTCTTATCTAGTTCCACTTCAGTAAGATAGTTTTTTTCCTAATAAGCATTTTAATGCCCTGCATGGATAGCATAGACTGCTACTTCCCATCTGGCTAAGAACATAAAAAAATGGGAAACTCTTTGGGCTAAATAAATGTGATTCTGTTGGTTCCTCTCTATTTAAGATAATTATTTTTTACAGTTTATCCAGATTTTAAAGTTGTTAGCTGCCTCCAATTGGCTACCTAGACCACAGGACAAAGGTTATAAGAGGGTGGAGTTCTTTCAGAGAACAATTAGGAGCCAATTACTAGAAGAGGGCCAAGTGGGTAGATATTAGGAGGCCTGTAACAAGACCTTTGTTTTCTAGTCTATGAAATAGGAAGAGTAATCCTTCCTCTGCCTTTGCCCTGGATACACAGAGGAGATCCTGGCAGGAAAAGCTCTTTGAAGTCCTAGAAAATCATGAGCATAACAAAGTCTGGTGCTTATCTGAGCCTTAGAATAACCTTTTTTGTTTTCTTTGACTCCATAAAAATTTGGCACTTCTCTTCAACAGAGGCCACCTATTGTCAAGTCAAAGCACTAGGCATGGATTGGGACAAGATACCTGCCACATATATAAGAAAGAACTACTCCTCAAAATTTATGTATCAAATTTCTGCACAAATCAGTTTTTAAAAAATCTTTTCAGTGACCATAAAGAAAAATGGATGAGGACTGACTGTTGATGGGGAGAGCATCCTGGCAGTGCAGTGATGCCCAAGGTCCCAGAGACTGGAGGGATGAGTTTCAGAACAACAGACCAGTTTAATGCTATCAAAGTGGTGGACTAAAGAGCTGCCACTCTAAAGACTGGGGGATGGGAAGCATGGAGCTCCTGTATGTGCTCTCAGGTACATAGTTAAACTGGGACAGCCATTTTGGAGGGAAATATAGAAACCCTTTGACCGGAAAGTAGGCTTTTGGTAACCAAGCAGTTTTTACACAGGCCACCAACATGTGGCACTCCAAACAGGTCTTGACACTTACTGATTCCCATTGCACAGACAGAGAAAGACAGAAACTGAGCTATAAGTTGTTTTTCTTCTACAGGTGTGATTTGTTCTTCTGAAGCCCTTGGCTGTATAGTTTTTAACAGGCTGTATAGTTTTTAACAGTGGCAGAGAAACCCTTAGGCTTACACCTCACTGAAGGCTTGAGATGAATTGTCATCTCCCCCTTCCTATTTGTTCCTGCATGTTAGACCACTGAAGCCAGGAGTGTTTAAACCTCTTGTCTAGTGGCTGAGAAAGGAGAAAAAAAAAAAAAAAAAAAGAAAAAAACAAAGGAAAAAGTGGCTGAGAGTGTTGGTTCAGCAGGAGGTAAGTAGTGACACCAGAAGCAGAACAAGAAAGTAATCTGAAAAGATTTATTGTGGTACCATTTATCAGTAATAAATGGAGACAATATAAGTGTTTAAGTATAATGGGGGAATAGAAGTATATAGTGTTTCCACTCCGTGGAATATTATATAGCTATTAAAATACTTAAATATGAACTATGATAATTATAGGAGAAATGCTTGAAGTGAAAGACAAGGTGTATAATAGAATTATAAAAGTTTGAGTAGTGTCATGGTGATTTCTCATTGTTCAGTCTTGGATTAATTGGGACTTATGTGTAAGGCTGTGATGAGTAAAATATAAAATCATTTTAAAGTGTTGCTGAAATAGTAATTGACTCTAATTGCCTCAGTTAGCATTCTAAAATTGTGCTTTTTAGGTGACTTTCTGTCACAAAAAATTTTTTTAACTTGAAAGCAGTAGAAACAAATTAATGTGATTATAACTGTAAAACCAAAACTGTACAGAAAAAAAAGGAAGAAAACATATATCACTCTAATTTTGTAAATTAGAACCAGTGATTTTTGTCCCCTTAGTACTTTTCTCATTTTTGAGTTTATAATGAGCACATACTACTTTTGTTTTAAATGGGAGAAACTTAATAGAAAACATCCCCTGCCACTGACCATTGTGGATGGGGACAACAGGAGGAGGTGGAAATGGTTAAGATTTGAAAAGTTCTCCAGGATAGACGCCTGTAACCCCTCCTCCACCTACTCCTGGAGAACTGTTGCTGAAATCTCCAACAGCTCCAGTTCCTTAACCCAGTGCGGCCCCATTTTGTCTGATGCAGTCAGATTACTTGTAAGATTTTATTTGGGAAAAGGGTTTCTACTGTTAAAACAGAACAAGTGGGAAAGGTGTTCCCATTATTCACAGTCACTCACACTACGATCCTAGCTCTTCACCTTGACTGGCATCTTCCCTATCACACCAAACTTCCAGTCAGTCATCAAACCTGCTTTAAAGATATTATTCCTATTTCTTACTTCTTTTCCCTCTGACTGGCTACTGGTTCTTTTTACTCTTGTACTAGTTCAGCAGGATTTGGTAGTGACTTTAGAATATTTACACTCCCTCTCAAGAATTGCTTCCCTTTCTAATCCTGTCTCTGTTGCCAAGTCCTCTTTCGGATCACTTATGACTAATAACTTTATTTAAATCTATGCAGATCTATGCTCTATTAGCATATATCTATTAGCTCTATTAGCATAGATCTACTAAATTCTATGCTCTGTTAGCATAGGTCTAAATTGTATCCCCTCTAAATTGTATCCATCTAAATTTACAATCTAAATTGTATCCCTTCCTACTTCATTCTCTGCCTTTTCCTTGTGTATTTTTGGTAGCACTTACTGCTGCCCAGTGTTAAATGCGTACATTTTTGTAGTCTCTCTTACCTTCAGCTTTTTCATTCACTCTGCTTACAAGGTTACCCAATGTAACCTTGCTTTTTAATTCCATTCATTCACTGAATCTGCTCTTGGTCTTTGTCTTTCTGTGTTTTGTTCATCAGTATTTGATATAATTAACGTCTCTTTTTTTTTACAAACAGACTTCTAATTTAAAAATTTTAGGTTTAAGAAAAATTAGAGATTACAGAAGTTTTCATAAACCCCTCACTCTATTGTTCCTAATTTAATCATACATTTATTAGCCTAGCACATTTGTTACAATTAATGAGCCAGTACTGATACAGTATAACGAATAGAATCAGACTTTATTCAGATTTCCTTTGTTTAGCTAATGTCCTTCTCCTGCACCAAAGAAAGCCTTCAGGGTGCCACCTTACATTTCATGATAATGCATCTAGCCTCCTTCTGACTGTGGCAGTGTCTTAGATTTTCTGTTTTTGATAACTTGAAAATCTTAAGGTATACTGGTGAGGTATTTTGTAGAATGTCCTTCAGTTAGGTTTTCTCTGATGTTTTCCTCACCATTAAATTGAATTCTGAGTCTCTGAGAGTACCACAGAGATAAAATACTGTTTTCATCATAGCATACAAAAGGTGCATACTGTCAACATTACTTTTCATTTTTGCTGTGACCCTTGATCACTTCACCTGTCTGGAAAGTATTTATCTAATCACTCTATTGTGAAGTGACTCTTGTCCCTCCCCAGCTTCCTGTACTGTGTCTTTGAAAAGAAGCCATTCTGTGGAACCCACATTTGAGGACTGGAGGATCGTTCTGCTTCCCTGAGGAGGGATCGCTATGTAACTCATTTAGAATTTGTGTGTACCCTAGATTTGTCTCTTCTCCCCTCTGTATTTACAGTCATTTTTATCAGTATGGACTCATGAATATTTAATTTATACTCTAGTTATAGTCTCATGTTACTTTACTATTTTGCTCCAATTTTTAAAACTATGGCCTTTGGGAGCGCTTGGTTAGTTTTCTGTGTGCTTTGATATAACCTCTCATTTGTAGGGTTTGTTTTAGGTCTTTCT
Source organism: Uropsilus gracilis (assembly GCA_004024945.1). Lineage (NCBI taxonomy): Eukaryota > Metazoa > Chordata > Mammalia > Eulipotyphla > Talpidae > Uropsilus > Uropsilus gracilis. The sequence continues at coordinate 34,124 of PVHY01002632.1, read as the reverse complement.
TACTTTTTAGCAATACAAAATGCTGTAGGCTCATTTTACATAGTCTTTTTTTTCATTTTACATATTTCTTTCCCACTTTTCATATCAGATATTTTCTAAATAGTCCTACATCCTTTTAATACGAATGTTGTGAGAAACTAGAATATTGGTGCTAGGTGAGCTCATTGCTGCTTTATTAAGCACTTTTTGAATCACTGTTTTCTTTTGTATCTGTAATACCACACTTCTTACATCTTTCATAGAAAGCAATATAATGTAACAGTTAAGAGGGCTGGTGGAGGACTAGACTGCCATCTTGGTTGTACTTTGTACTTCTTATGTTCAACATTGATGCATAAACAATGTATCAACCTGAGCAAATTGATCTCTTTAAGACAAAATATCTTACAGTGATACAGATTATAATAGTAAGTGCTCATAGGAAGTATAAGCTTATTTAATGAAGTATGTATAAATTGCTTAGTATAACACCAAGCACATAGTAAATATTCACTAAGTGCTTACTCCTTTTTCTCTTGTTAATATTTTATCTTTTCAAGCCGGGCACGGTGGTGCGTGCCTGTAAATGACAGCCTACAGAGTTGTGGTGGGGGCTGGGGATTGTAGTTTGAGTCCTGCACCTACTCTCAAAAAATTGCTGGGCATGGTAGCACGTGTCTATAATCCCAGCTACCTGGGAAGCTGAGGCTGGGGATTGCTTGAGTCTGTGGTACCCCGGGCAATGTGAGCCTGTGGTTCCATGGGCAAAAATAGCGAGACCTAGTCTCAAAAAAAAAAAATTTTTTTTAAATGACAGTGTGCTATGAGATTTTGTCTTAGGTTTTCTCCTCACTCTGTATTCTCCTTAGGCAATTACATCTTTTCTCATTGCTTTAGTTATCTGCTTTGCACACGCGTGATTTTCAAAACTAGAACTCTGGCATAAGCCTTTGTCTTCTTGAGTTTTTGTATACCCAACTACTTATTGAATGAATTCATTTGAATAACTTAACATACATCTCAGACCCAGTCTGTTCAGAAATAAAGTGATAATTTCATCATCTCAAAACCTGCTCTTCCAGTAGCTTATTGAGCATGGTAGTACCATCCGGACTTTATCCGAATTCAGAAGCTGAAGCAGGTGTTTGACAGATTTTATTTTCTACTTTTCATCAAACCATTTACGAGGCTTTTTGATACCACCTCCTAAATCTTACCCCTTTCCACACGTTTTCTGTATCTTCATTGCTACTCTCTTAGTTGAGACAACTATAAATCATTTCCTGTATTACTGTAGCTGTTTTATTGGCTTCCAGATTCTGTTCTTTCTCTTTCATTCACTGTACTGAAGTTACCTACTTTTTCTCAAACACAAATCTGAGCAAGTCTTCCATGTAAGAAGAACTTTTCAAAAAGCAGTTCCTTATTGCTTTCAAGTGAAGGTCCAAAGTCCAACTTAAAAGATCCTTCATGATAGTTCATGCTTTCATATTATGCCTTGTATCAGAGACCTATATTTCTGTCACATTTCCCCCTCCCTCCTTTCTATATGCTCTTTTTCCATACCTCGAAGGCACAGACACCATATTCTATTACACTCCTGATATATATACATTTCACCAGTCTAATTTCTTTTGATTCATCATGTTTGAGTTAAGGTCTTATTTTCACTTGTCACATAAACGTCTGTTCCTTGCTGTAGTACCTTCACTCGGCAAGTCTTTACTTTACTTACTGGTTTACTTATTAGTCCCCACCTAACCCTATGAAGTTAGAAACTTCGTCATATTTATCACTGTATCTCTAAGACAAGTATTCAAATCATCCTGTAATATCTACCCTAAAACAAGAACTATGTTGGAAGAATGTATGTCCTTCTATCTAGATAATTTCTTCGGCCACTAGGCAAATTTGTATTTGCTATTTAAAATGTACCTGACCAAAGATTCCTCTCCATAGGCACACCTCGTTTTATTACACTTTATTCATTCACTTTGCAGATATTATGCTTTGGACATGTTGAAGATTTGATAGGTGACACACTTTTAGACATCAACTGCAGAGATATATTTGGGTATACAACAACATGGGAGACAAAGCAAAAATACAGCTCTGCCTCCAGTTAGAAAACTTATGTACCACAATAAAAAACCAACACAAAGCAAGGAAAGGCAGTCTGTGGATTGAGAAAAGATATTTACACATCACACATCTGACTAGGAGTTAATTTCCAGAATATATAAAAAATTCATATAACTCAACAAAAATCCCTACCCAAACAATCAAATAGTGGGCAAAAAAACTTAGATAGATACATCTCCAAAGAAGGCATTAAGATAACTTACAAACACATGAAAAAATGCTGAACATCATTTATTATAAGAGAAATGCAAATCAAAACCAAATGAAATTACCTCACTTTCATGAGAATGGGATGTATCAAAAAAGACTGGAAACAATGTTGGTGAGCATGTGGAGAACACTCATCTACTGCTAGTGGGAATGTAATTTGGTGCAAGCTCTTGTGGGGAAATGGTATGGAGAGTCCTCAATAAACTAAAAATGGAAATGCTGTATGATCCAGTAATAACACTGCTAGGTATTTACCCAAAGAATATGAAAACACTAATACAAAAAGACTTATATGTTCTATGTTCATAGCAGCATTATTCACAATTGCCAAGTCAGCCTGCATACCCATCTACAGTCAACTAGAAAAGACCTTATAGGATGTATACTCCATAGAATACTATTCAGCTAATTTTAAAAGATGAAATGATTCCTTTGGGTACAAAATGAATGGATCTTGGGGTGATTTTGTTAGGTATCACTCATTTGTAGACTATAAATAGCCAAAGGGAACAAATTGGCAAAGCACAGCAAATGTAGTTCTTAGACTCAATGAAAAATATTCTGGCTACCAGTGGGCACAAGAAAAGCGAGGGTGGTGTAGGGGAAGGAAGGTGAAAGGGCATTGGCACTGGAGCATTGGTATAAGGTGCGGTATATGTACATCTCCACATATTGAGATGTGACACTGTATTCCAGAAATTGCGTAGTTATGTGAATGATTAGCAAATCTAAATTTGAGGGAATAAAACAAACTGGTTTTGTCATCAAAGGTAGAAGAAGTTGACTGATGCCATTTCTCCAACAGTATATGCTTACTGTGTCTCTGTCACATTTTGGTAATTCTAGTAGCATTGCTGACTTTCATTATTACTGGGTCTGTGACACTGGTCTCTGATCAACATCTTTGATATCACACTCATAACTGTTTTGGGAGGCCATACACCACGTCCACTTAAGATGGCAGACCAGTACATCTGTGGTGTCCTGACTGCTCAGCTGGTCAGCTGTTCCCTTATCTCTTTGCTCCTTCTCTGATATCCCGCCTTCCTGAAATACAGCACTATAGAAATCAGGCCAATTAATAATACTGTAGTAGCCTCTTTAATTGCTCAAGTGAAAGGAAGAGTTGAACATTCAAATCAAAAGCTAGAAATGATCGAACGAATGAGGACGGCATTCAAAAACAAAGATGGGCCAAAAGCTCGGTCTCTTGCAATTAACAGTGAGCCATGTTGTTAAGGCAAAAGAATAGTTCTTGAAGGAAATTATAAGTACTTCTCTACTGAAGACACTAATGATAAGAAAACAAAACAACATTATTGTTGATATGGAGAAAATTTCAATAGTCTGGCTAGATCAAACTACCCACAACGTTCTCTTCAACCAATACCTAATTCAGAGTAAGACCCTAACTCTTCAATTCCATGAAGGCTGAGAAAGGTGAGGCAGTGACACAAGAAAAGGTTGAAGCAAACAGAGGTTGGTTTGTGGAATTTAAGGGAAGAAGCCATCGCCATAACATGAACGTGCAGAGCAAAGCAGTGAGTGCTGATCTAGAAGCTATAGTGTATTATCCAGAAAATCCAATTGAGATAACTGACAGAGGAGACTACAGCAGATAACAGTTTTTTTTGTTGCAAACCAAGCAGACTTCTAATAGGAGATTTCATCCAGGATTCTAATTGCTAGTGAGCAGTCAGTGCCTGGTTTCTAAGCTTCAAGGGCTGGGCCGACTCTTTCTTGGGGCTAACGCAGCTGGTGGTTTTAAGGTGACACCGTGTTCATTTACCATTCTGAAAATCTGAGGTCCCTAAAGAATTATGCTCAGTCTACTCTGCCTGCGCTCTGTAAATGGAACAACAAAGTCTGGATTATAGCACATCTATTCACAGCATGGTTTGCTGAGTATTTAAGACCCATTTATGAAGGCCAACTGCTTAGTAAAAAATATTACTGCTCATTGACAATGTACTTGATCACTCAGGTGCTCTGATGCAGATGTGCAAGGAAGTGAATGTAGGTTTCATGCCTCCTAACACAGCATCTATTCCTCAGTCTGGATTAAGGAGTAATTTTAACTTGAAGAGCCTTATTGATAAATATATTTCATAAGGTTATAGCGCCATACATGGTGATTCTACTAGTGAATCTAGAGAAAGTCAGTTGAAAATCTTCTGGAAAGCTTTCACCATTGTAGATACTTTCAAGAACATGTCTGGATTCATACTGAGAGATCAAAGTATTAGCATTAACAGTTTGAAAGTTGGTTCAGTCTACGGCCATACCACCCTGAACGCGCCCGATCTCGTCTGAAAGTTGGTTCAGCTATCCTGGATGACTTTGAGGAGTTTAGGACTTAGAGTAACTTAATTGTATTGGAAATAGCAAGCACTAGAATCAGGAGACTGAATATCTAGCTAGATCACTGCCCTCTTATGATAAAACTTCCAAAAATGAGGACTTGCTTTTTATGGCTGAACAAAGAGAAATTGCTTTCTTGAGATGGAATCTAGTGAAGATGTTACAAATACCAATGAAATGACAAAAAAGAATTTAGAATATTACATAAACTTAGTTCATAAAGCAGTGATAGGGTTTGACAAGATTGACTGCAGGTTTGAAAGAAGTTCTGCTGCTGCATGAAAGCCTCATGCTACAGAGAAATTTTTGGTGAAAGGATGTCAATTGATATGGCAAACTTCATTGTTTTAGTTTAAGAAATTGCTCATCACCCAGCTTTCAGCAGTCATTACCTGGTCACTTCAGCAGCCATCCACATGGCAGCAAGACCCTTTGCCAGAGAAAAACCATGGCTCACTGAAGACTCATGATGGCTAGCATTTCAGCAACAGTTTTTACCCTCTTTTTTCAAAGGGCTTCGTTTACATGTTTCACATTCATACAGATAGCCAACCTATTGAAAATATATAATTTCATGGAATAAGGTATTTTTTTATTAACACATGTACACTGAGGATTTCTTAGACATAAAACTGTTTTATCTTTAGTAGACTTCTATTTACTATAAACACAACTTAAGGCACTGGGAAACAAAAATGATTGTGTAATGCACTCAGTGCAGTACTCACTTTATTGCAGTGGTCTGAAACTGAACCTGCAATATCTCACAGGTGTGCCCCTATCTCCCAGACACTGTGCTCTCTGTACTAAACTTTATGTTGTATTACATTACATTGTATCTCCTTATATGATTGTCCTTTCCTTTTACTAGACTATGAGTTCCTTGAAGGGATGCCCCTTTTCATATTTTTGTCCTCAGAATCTAGCTTGTGGTCAGCCCAGTTAGATCATACTTAGTAAATATGGACTTGGGGGATCTGCTTTGCCAAAACATTCCCAGGATTTTCATCAAAATGTTTATTTATCTAAACTTTAAGATATGTGTAAAGAAGGAACTTATAGTCAATACTCTTTCAAACAAAGTGTTAAGGTACTAAATGGGGAAATTTTCCAAACTCTTTGCCTGAGGGCATATCTAAGAGTTGGAGGTTTGTTCCCCCCAAGAATTGGAGGATTAAAAGATAAATCATCAACTAAAATGATTTTATTTATTTATTTACTTACTTACTTATTTTAGAGATTAGGTTTTGCTGTGTTGCCCAGGGTAAACTCAAGTGATTCCTAGCTTCAGCCTCCCAAGTAGCTGGGATTACAGGCACATGCTACCACGCCCAGCTCTCTGATAATATTAATTATTACATTCAGTCATAATCAGGGTTATAATAGAAAATTTGAAAGCAGTTGAGTATGTATTTATTCTTGTCATAAGTCATGTACTGACTTATTAACAAATTATTAACAAATGAAAGCCGGTCATGGTGGCACATGCCTGTAATCCCAGTTCTGGGACACTGAGGCTGGGGATCACTTGAGTCCTCGGGTTTGAGACAACCGTGGGCAACATAGTGAGACCTAGTCTCTTAAACACACACACACACAAATGAAAGACAATGTGTAACTCAGGAAGTGATTATCTGTAGTTCTGAAATTCCAGAAAAAATGTTTGATAAAGATGAGGGAATCCTTAGTTATCAGAGAGGCACATGCTGTTGGGTGGGATGTATACTTTGGTTATTTTGGCCATGGTGGAGAGGCTGTGCTTACTCAGGCTGTAGGCAGTCCTCTGGGCCGCTGCTTGACCAGCAGCGTTAGCAGAGTTGCCTTGAGGAATGAATTACTCTTGTCCTCTCAGGTTCTCTACTCTTCCTGTATATCCTCCATCTGTTCTTTCATAGCCTCAGCAGTGCAGTCCCACATTGTCTTCTCATTCATTTCTTGGTTGTATATCATATTTAACATATGCCTATCTTATGCTTGGTGTTGTTCTTTACCAAGAGTCTGCAACAGCATGTAGCTGTCAAAATTACAGCCCACTAAAAAAGTTCAGCAACTCAAAGAGAGAATATCACTGAAAAAATAAAAAAACAACCTCTCTTTGGAGGCTGACCTAATGGAACAGACGAAAGAAAGCTGTCAGGGGACAAAGAGAGTAAAAACTCTTAACATCATACAGTTGCAACACAGTAAAAGTTATCCTGGAACTAAAAATATATTCAAAATCTAAGAAAAGAGATTTGAGTCGGGGTGGGGTGGGGGATAAGGGGTACAATACAACCATACAAACATGACCAATATTGTGTGATAATTACCAAATAAAAAATGTTTAAAAAAAGGAAAGATATTTGCGATTAATAAGATTTAATGGAAAAAAAAAAAGAGAAATTGAATATAAGAAATGGCCAGAGTTGTACAGTGAGCAAGACAACGTTGATATAAAATAAAATATACTAAAAGCCTCAAGACATTAAAGGGACAACGAAGGGAATCCTTTTTCACAAAGATAGAGTCTAAAGTAAAGGAATCTCTGCCCCTCTCAAAGCTGAAGCTTAACAGAAGCCTTGAAGGCTAAGAAGTAATACTACAGGGTATCCACAACTGCAAAGAGAGACCCATCTGCTAGTTACCTGATTTCTGAAGGTTCAGGATTTTGTGACTCTGAAGATGACTCCATTATCCTTGCAAGAGTGCATAGAGTAGCAAACTTGACTACTATGGCATCATCAAGTTCTCCCTGACTCCCAAGTCAGCTGTGAAGAAACTAGAAGACAGCAGCACACTTGTGTTCATGGTGGGTATCAAGGCCAGCAAGCACCAGATCAGACAGGCTGGAAAGAAGCTCTTGTGGCATTGACATGGCCAAGGTCAACATCCTGAGTAGATGTGATGGAGAGAAGAAGGCGTATGTTCGACTGACTCTGACTTTGATGCTTTGAATGTTGCCAACAAAATTAGAATCATCTAAACTGAATCCATTTAAGTCTAAAGGTTTCACCACAAAGAAAAGTACGAAGAGGAAATGTTATATAGTAGTAAAAGGAACAGTTAATCAGCTATTCAGTTTGTAGAAATGGGCAAAACATAAATAAAAAGTTCACAAAAACAATGAATATTAAGAAGTTTGATGGAACACACTTTCCAAAGGTACATGGTTGAAATCAGGTAACAGAACAAGCAAAGCAGAGAACTAATTTAAACTTACAAACAGAAACAACTGACCCTTTAAACCCAGCCACTCATCAGATTCATTCCAGTCTGCATGAGCAATAACAAGACCACTGACCTTAAACTGACCTTAAAGGAGGCAAGAACAAGATTTATTCACTAAGAGAATGAAATAGATAAAAGTCACCAAGAGTACTAAGGACCCTTTTGATTGTCTCACTGCGCAGTTCAGTCTCTAGTCCAAAAAACTACACATGGGTCCTTCAGCCATTTGTCCACAAAATGACAACCATTCCACTTCCAAGCCAAAAAGTGGAAGATTCCAGTCAAATGAAGAAACCAAGATGGTGTCATTGATCCTCCACCAAAAGCACAACTATTCACTTCAAGCCAAATGAAGAAACCAAGATGGCCTCAGCAACCCTTCTTCAAAGGGCACAACTCCAAGGCCAGGCACGGTGGCACGTGCCTGTAAGCGGCAGTCACAACCGGAACCAGGGATTGTGGTTTGAGTCCTGCCCAGGGCAATATAGCAAGACCTAGTTCCAAAAAAAAACAGCTGAACATGGTGATGTGCACTTGTAATCCCAGTGACCTGGGAAGCTGAGGCTGGGGATTGCTTTATTCTGTAGTACCCCGGCAATGTGAGCCTGCAATTCCATGGGCAAAAATAGCGAGATCTAGTCTCAAAAAAAAAAAAAAAAGGCACACTCCAGCATTTTTTGCTTCAACTCTGAAGTGGCCTGAAACCACCAACACTCAGAACCACCAACACTCACTCGAAACAGCAGTAGCAACCACTTCATGATGAAAACAGCAACACTGCTATTTCTCTTCAGCTCTCCAGATAATTTCCAAGCTTCACAGTTTCAAAGTTAAAGCAAGTTCTCAAATACCAAGTTTCCAAGTCAGCTCACACAGGTCACAAGTTTCTCCAGCATACTTACCTGGGCTCCTCATAGCCCAGGCTAAGGATGGAAGCCCACAATGTGGTTTCCTTCTCTGCCCTGCTGCCACACTTGGCAGCAGCAGTTCCAAGGTCTTCAGCCTCTACTTCTCCTCTACTCTCTCCCTTCAATTTTTCTATCCGTCTCCAGCTGCGGTCCTTCTTAAATCCCCCTTCTCTGTTCCTCTCGTAAGAAACTTGGTTCCCCTTCTCAAAGTCTCTGCTCACCAGGGCAAAATGACTGCCATCCTAATGCAGCATGCTGGGGCCATGGCCCCCAATTTCACCACAGTACCCCTATCACGATAGCTTGTGCTCTCTTATACTGCTGAAGGAAGCATGAATTAGTACAAACTTTATGGGAAGGAGTTTATCAATATTTATTAGTTTAATATTTACATTTATGTGACCTAGCTGTTCAAATATTAGAAATTTATTTTACTGATATGCCTTGAAGTTTGGAAAGTAAAGATTCATGATTCATTTTTGCAGTATTGTATATGATAATAAAATGTTAGAAACTAAACCCTTCAGTAAAATCTGGCCAGACAGTGTTCAGAACATAAAAAGGAATACCATGCAGTTGTAAAATAAAAAAGAGAAAACTGTTACAAATATGGGTTGATATATAAACCAACATTTGTTAACAAAAGAAGTACAAAACAGTGAGCTGAGAGATACCAGAAAAGGAATAATGGCCCACAATACAGACTTACAAACACACACAAAATGTTTCATTTAAAGACACAAAAATTTTTTTAACTTTATTTTTATTCTTTAAATCACAACCTCGGTAAATGGTTTTATACCTCACCCTCCCTTCTCCCTCTGGTGCCCCCTCCATTCTCTCAAACCCTGTTCTTTGTTGTTTACTAGTCTGTGTTAAGCCCATTAGTCTCTTTCTTTCCTATGGGAGTGTTCTTTCATTGGGTAAGGGATTGTGTTGTTGGAACCAGGCGAACCTTCCTGGTAGGTTTTCAGTCTTAAAATTGCATTGGGCAGCCAATCTATATTTATTTGTGGTAAAGACACATAAAATATTTTTGATATTTGTTATCTGGTAGTAGAGAAACAGTAACTTTCACAAAATTTTAATTTTAATGACATTCAACTTACCAATTTTTTCATGCATAATGCTTTTGGTGTTGTATCAGAAAATGTCATTGCCAAACCCAAGGTTAATTAGATTTTCTCCTATTTTTCTTCTACTAGTTCTGCATTTAATATTTTTGTGTTTGATCCACTTTGAGTTTAGGATGACTGTAAGGTGTGTGTTTAAATTTATTTGAGTTTTTTTTGCATATTAATGTCTTCTTGGTCTAGCCTTATTTATTGAAAAGATTATCCTTTCTTCAATGAATTGTCTTTTTCTTTGTCAAAGATTGGTTTAATATATTTCCATAAATCTATATCTGAGTTCTATATTCTTTTCTTCTATTCTCTTCCTGATACCACACTTCTTTATTATTGTGTACTTATAGTAAGTCTTGAGATTGAGTATTGTCCGTTCTCCAACTTCTTCATTGTGTTGACTCTTGTGAGTTTTCTATCTTTCTAATTAAATTTTAGGTTCAATTTTTTATCTTTACGAAATAACTTACTGGACTTTTGATTGAGATTGCACTGAATCTCTACATCAAATTGGGAATAACAGCTAATAATAATAAAATCAGTTCTTCCTATTCACAAACATGGCAATACCCTCATTAATTGGGTATTTTTAAACAGTTATTTAATTTGATTTCTTTCATCAGCATTTTGAAATTTTCTACAGATAGGTGTTATATATATTTGTTGTATATATCCTAAGAGTATTATTTTTTGGTGCTAACTGAAATGATCTTGTGTTTTCAGTTTCAATTTCCACTTACTCATTGCCAGCATGTAAGACAGCAGTTGACTTTTATATATTAACCTTTAGTCCTGCAACCTTACTACAATTGTTCTAGGACTTTGGATTTTGTTAATGATATTTTCAATTTGAAGTTCCAGTTTTCCTTTGGAAGTATGTAGACATATGTTACTGTAGCCTGCCACCTTACTAAACATTTTTAGTAACTCTTGTAGGTTCCATAGGGTTTTCTAGATGTACTATCTTGCCACCCTTGGATAAAGACAGTTTTATTTATTCCTTTCCAATTTGTATTTCTTTTTCTTTCCTAATGTTACTGATTAGACTTCTAGTTTAAGGTTGAATAAAAATGGTTAGTGCAGAAATCCTTGCCTTGCTCCTGCTTAGGAGGATCTTAGGAGGAAAGCATCAAGCCTTTTATTCTTAGGTATGATGTTAGCTATAGATTACTTTTTAACTAACCTTCGTAGATGAAGGGTATTATTCTTAGTTTCTGAATTTTTTGATCATAAGTGATTGTTGATGGTTTTTTTTTTAATACTTTTTCTGCATCTACTGAAGTAATTATATGGTGAACTATTTTTAACTCTTAAGTTTGGTGAATCACATTGATTTTTATATGCTATACAAATTTTGAATTCCCTTGGATAAATATCACTTACTTATGAGAAAAACTGAATTTTCCTTTTGGAGACTATGTTGGTCACAACCTGTTTGGTACCATTTTTAATTTTTTGTAATTCAGAGATGATTCAGCAATCTGTGGGTAATAGTAGAGAACCATCAAGAATACAGTATAAACATTTATAGTAGAATCAGTTAATCTAGGCTTTGTAACATTGAGCAAATCTTCACAACCTGGGAGCAGGAATAAGGAAGGAAACCTTTTGTGGGCAAGACATGACAAACAGAAGGGATTGCGAGTTCTGCCAAAACTTGCTAACAGGGCTCCTCATAGAAATCATAATAATGTATTTCTTTCCAGAAGGGGTAGATTGTCCCTTTCTCTTTTTTCTTTTTTATTGATTATATATAGATTGCTTTTTCTTACATCATTGTATACCCCATAGGTCTCCTACCGCCATGTCACCCAAGAACCATCACCATGATCCCTCCCCTGATTTTTTTTTTTTTTTTTAAGACTGGGTCTCACTATTTTTGCCTGTGGAACCGCAGGCTCATGTTGCCCAGGGCACCACAGACTCAAGCAATCCTCAGCTTCAGCTTCTTAGGTAGCTGGGAGTGTAGGCACGTACCACCATGCCCAGCTATAATTTTTTGGAACTAGGTCTCGCTACATGCCCCCACAGGACTCAAATCACGCAGCTTCCTAGGCTGCCGCTTACAGGCATGCACCACCAAGCCTGGCCCCCTCCCCTGATTTTGTCTTCCTTCCTCTTCCCTTGCTGTATGCTTCAGTTCTGTTACCAGCTTGCTTGTTTTAACTTTTTTTTGTCCTTTTGTTTGGTTCCTCTACATCCCACATATCAATGAGACCATCCAGTATTGATCTTTTTCTTTCTGACTCATTTCAGTTGGCTGAATGTCCCTCTCTTGATGAAAACTTTAAAAAGAAATTGGAAAAAGTGAAAGGGTAGATACTTGATATGGAAAATTATTTCAGTGTTCAAAAGCTTCAAAATAGCATATCCTTGAATTACAGTTAATTGTTAAGGCTGATAACTTTTGCACATATTCCTCTTTTTTCAGATATTATCTCACTTTTAAATTCTGAAATATCTAGTAAACTTTTGTTTTATATTTGAACAGTAGGTATAAGTGACATTTGTTTGCTATTTATTTAAAAATTCTTTGGCAGACTTGTCATTCTAAAGTCATATTAGAGTGAGTTTGGCCTCTCTTACCATGCTAGGCTTAGTAAGAGGCTGTATTTTAATAAACACAGTGAATGGTTTTGACCTTGCCTTTTGAATCTGGGTTTGGTTTCAGGATATTTAAAAATATCTTAATGATCTGAAAATAGACAACTATCCCATTGTACAAATAGTTTTTATTGACCTGTTCGTGCAGGGGCTTGCTTTTCCTGAGGGACCTGTGCCATCTGATCTTTTTCCTACCTTATTCTTTTTCTGTGTTTCCAGGATAAGTTTTATTTAAATAATAGTTTACCATATTAAATGATTACACACTTAGAGTCAAATAAGAACTACTTTTGAAAAATAAAGTTTGATTTTTTTTGATTGAAAACAATAAAAAAGGGAAAATTTTAAGTGGGCTGTGATTACTACATTTCTGTCTTCCCGTTAATCGCTTACACAGTGTATAGTGTGGTCAGATAGAATTACATAACTTCACTTTGTGTTAGATTGCATGTTGTAGATTTATAAATAGTTTTGATAATGCAATATGTTCTACCTGAGCATTTCATTTTTTAATGTAAATGTTTACTTCTTATTCTGATATGTCATCCAAACAGCTTTATTATAAAGAGTAAGACTTGATAATGCCTATTTTTTGTAGTTCTTGAAATAAACTGCTATGCTTTTTGGAGGAAAAGATGTCTGCAATCTTGCTTCTGTATAATTTCAAAATTCATTTTCAGTAAATTAGCTTTTAATTCAGTTGGCTGAGTAGAAGACTGTTGAAATTGAAAGGTCTTTCTTTGATTTCTTATTTGCTTGGCAGTTTGAAAATGGAGCTGCTCTAATTGTCTTTTTCAAATTTCCTTTTCCCAATATTATCTCACTGAAGAAAACCCTCTCCACCACCTTTGACGTTGGGTATCCATCTTGGTAGTAACTTATGGTAATAGCTATTGGCACGGGTTAATATCAAACCCACAGCACTAAGGGAAAACCATTTTGATTACCAGTTGAAATTTAGTTCTGAACTCAATCTCTTAAATGCTTTTTTTTAAAATTTCCTTATTTAAATTTGTCTTGAGTTGCCAAATCCAAAAATGAAATATCCAAAAACAAATCATAAAGCTGTTTGACAGCTTTATTGCCAACACCTATTTTAAAAATTTAAATCCGGTAATTCAAATCAAAATTGTTATTATTCAGGAGAGATTAAATTGCCCATTCTGACATTTAACCTGGTCTCTTCTCTTTATATAAATTACAGGTAGACCAAAATAGTGGCTGTGAAATTGTTTTTTAAACTTATGATCAAAAAATACTAAATTGCAAAATTTTAAAAATGTTAAAATTTTTTTAAGTTATATCTACTTTTCAGGAATTTTTTATACACTAATGGAAATACATTGTATTTTGCTCATGTTGTAAATCAAGTGTGATATATTTTAAAAGGCACAGGTTTTAGAACTACAGAAGCCCAGCTTCAGATTTCAACTTTATTATTAACCAGGCCTGCAGTTGGGATGTAGAAACTTTACTAAATCTTCGTCAGATTTTCACATTTGTGTTACAGGGATATATAATACCTACCTGGAGGGGATTTTATTTTTCCATTTAAACCTCCCATCTGGAACATTATGCATAACATTTTTATAGTAGTTGCTAAATAAAAATTGATTCTCCCCTTTTCTTGTTTTCTTTGATATGCAAACCTTTTTTATTATTATATTTGTTTTATATTAAATATAGGAAGTATCTATTAAGTTGCTGATTAATTTATTGAAAAAAACCAGCCTGAGTACATGTTTGTGACAAGCTATATATATATATATATATTTTTTTTCTTTTTTTTGAGACTAGGTCTTGCTATTTTTGCCCGTGGAACTGCAGGCTCACATTGCCCGGGGTGCCACGGACTCAAGCAATCCCCAGCCTCAGCTTCCCAGGTAGCTGGGATTATAGACGCATGCCACCACACCCAGCTATTTTTTGGGACTAGGTCTTGCTGTGTTGCCCTGAGCAGGACTCGAGCCTCCATCCCTGGCCCCAGCCATGGCTTCCTAGGCTGCCGCTTACAGGCATGCACCACCATGCCCAGCCTGACAAGCTATATTTTGAAGTAAAAGAAAGTTGAAGTAAAAGAAAGTTGCTCCCCAGATATGCTGGTAATACAAATTACTTCTTTCATTTTCTGTCTGTGAAACCATTAAAATCACATATTTTATGTAAGTCATATAGAATAATCTAGGAAATCTTTTAGTATCTCTTTCTTCAGTGACATCTTTTGCATCTTCTTCAGTGAAATCTTCAAAGTAACTAAAATAGCCTCAGCCTGATGTTGCAAACATGTAAATCACCAGTATAAAGGAAGTAGAGCAGAAGGTGAAAACATTTATTTCTAGCTCCGACCTTCACTCTTCCATATAAGCCAGAGAGCAATTAAAATAATAGTTTTAGAAAAATCATTCATTTTTCTTCTACTTCCTGGTTAAAAGGTGATTTTTTTTTTACTTAGCATGCCTGAAGGTGTAGAATACTCTTTTTTTTTTTTTTAAGACTTGGTCTTGCTATGTTGCCGAGGATTGTCTTGACCCCACAGACTCAAGTGATCCCTAGCCTTAGCCTCCCAGGTAGCTGGGATTACAGGCACGTTGCCACCACACCTAGCTAGGAGGTGTAGAATACTTTTTTTTTTTTTTTGACTAGGTCTTGCTATTTTTGCCTGTGGAACCGCAGGCTCATGTTGCCCGGTGTACCACAGACTCAAGCAATCCCCAGCCTTAGCTTCCCAGGTAGCTGGGATTACAGGTGCACACCACCACACCCAGCTATTTTTTTGAGACTGGGTCTTGCTGTGTTGCCCCCAGCGGGGCTCGAACCACAATCCCTGGCCCCGGCTGCAGCTTCCTAGGCTGCAGCTTACAGGTATGCGTCACCATGCCTGGCCCTGGTATACTCTTAAGAGGCCAACAGTTCTTAAATTTTAGCAGGTGTCAGAATCACCTGGAGGTCATATTTGAAAGATTGCCTCCAGAGTTTTTGACTCAGTAGATGAAGTCTGAGCTTTTATATTTCTAACTAACTTGTAGCTGCAGCTAGTGCTACTAGCCTGGATTACACTTTGAAGACTACTAGATAGAGGAAGTAGGGGTTTAACAACAGGAAGAGTCAGACTGATTTTCTTGCCTAAAATTTTTGCCCAATCCAGCAAACTTTCCCTTCTCCAATACCCTGTCTAATACTGAGGTGTTACAGAGCTTAACGTGTCTGAGCTTTTCAGACGTAGGATTTTTACTTTCCTGGGGGCCTCAACCGACTAAGGAATGCTTGCTGAAAGAAAAGAGTTGTGAAGAAAGGAAAGGTTACTCATTTTGTTGCTTTTTTCAGTCCTTTCTCTTCATATCATAACTATCCTTATCTTTTACTAATACTTAACATAGACTCTTGTGATTCTCCCTCGAGGTACCTATACTAAGAAAGTAAATTTTGATATATTATAAGCAAAGACACAGATATTTATCATAGATTTATATGTATCATTTATCATACATATTACTTAAATAGAAAAAAGTAACTCACACAGAAGTATATTACTAGATGATTTTCAAGTAAATTGTGTATGTATGTATGCGATGGTTAATTTTATAGCCGAATTTTACCTAGGAACAGAAACATTTTAAAGATAGAAAATGTTTGACACACAATAATTATTTTATATATTTTGATATTATTTATCAGCCAAAATTTAAGTAAAATTGTATATATTACATGTTTTAGCTATATGAAATTTATAGGAAAAAAACGAGGAAATGTCAAATTACATTTACCTTTGGAAGATGAAATTATGATTATTTGGTACTGTATTTTTTGTTATTTTGTAATGTATCCCTAATAGGGTGTTGCCTATATATTCACATCATATACTCATTTATTATATTTATACTTTTTATATTTATATTTACATAAATACATCAAATTCAGTTGAAATAACTAGAGAATAATACACATAGAAGTATATAACTCCATGGAGTTTTATAATCCAGTACCCATACCTTGAAGTATTCAAACTTAACAGTATCCAGATGTATGCCTACAGCTCACGTCATGGACGAAACTTCTGTCTTCTAATAGCAAGGATTTTTTAGTCTGTTTGACTTTATATGTGGAATCCAACAGTATCTGTTCTTTCATAACTATCTACTTAGTTGTATTGTATGTGGTTTTAATTGATCCTTTCTCATTTCTACATGATAGTCCTTTAACATTGCTGCATGATACTCTATTATGTAAATAAACAATATTCATTCTAATGTTACTGAGTATTTCAGTGGTTTTGGGTATTGCAATTAGTGATCTTATGAACTTTCTAGTCTGTGTCCTTTGGTGAATGCATAAATGAATATATTTTTATAGGGGATGTAACTGGAATTGGAATTGCTTGGTTAGAATATATGTGCTCATCTTTGATAAATAGTTCCAGGTGATTTTTTTCCAAAGTGACAATACTAATTCTGCTACCAGCAGTATATAAAGATTTCCTATTGCCCATATCATTACCAATACCTGATATTTTGTCTTTTTCCTTACTTAGTGTAAGGGAAGTGCAGTGCTGATGCATTGTGGTTTTTATTTACATTTCCGTGATGATTAACAGATGATCTTTTTAAAATTATCTATTAATGAAGGAATATTTCATATATCCTGTCATTTTCTACAATTATCTTTTTCATATTTTTGATTATTAATTAAACATAGTGGTGTGCAGTTCTATATCAAATATACTTTATTTTCATTTCAGGGAGCTTAGTTTCAGAAAATAATTTATTCATTGAATAATATAACAACAATGTGAACAGAGTTCATAGATATGAGTCTTTAAAATACCTTTCTTTTTTTTAAACCTATTTTTATTGAGATGACATAGAATTATAAACTGTATATGAGCCAGAGGTATAGGATCAATCTGCTTTTATTTCTTGAAGACTCAAGTGTCAACATCCTGTAAAATGATACCTAGTTGGATTTGGTCTTGCATCTGTCAAGTGTAATTTTGTAATTGAATTTTATTTTCTTACTGACTTCAGTTATAAAATTAAAGATAAATCCTCATATGTAAATCCTTCCATAGACTGAGTTTAAACTTTTTGGCAAAGATAAGTAAGTTGATAGATTCTGTTGGCTTTTATAATCAGGAACATTATGAAACACAAAATCATATTTATAAAACACACCGTTTGTGTATGTGTGTGTGTGTGTGTGTGTGTGTGTGTGTGTGTTGCTTTTGGAGCTTTGATAACTTTGAAATGTTCTTAACATAATGATTTTCTTTCTATTTTTAATAACTGATATCATTATTCCTAATTCTGCATTCATAGTTCTAAGAATTTATTCTCTCTATTGTCTTAAGTCTTTTAGGACAAGATGGAAAGCACAAAACAAAGTATATACGAATATAAATGTTATATATGATGCAATAAATGGTTATAAATTATAAATCTATGCATTTTTTGGATATATATATCACTTTACTAGCATCTCATTGATATTTCAAGATAGGATTGTAATGGCAGATTCTTGGAACAAAAGTGGGACTGCATTTGCACAGTACCTGACTCATATGAACTTAATTTGTTGTATGGGTGGGACAGTGACTGTGATGAAGACTTATGCTGTGAAGTTTTTGCCTTTTCAGATTTTATTGGAGCTTTCACTTGCTCCCTCTCCTGCCAGTTCTGGATATTTCGTTTTAAAAGGATGGTATTTGAGATGTATAAGAAAAAGTTATTAGTGACATCTTTCTAAGGGAAACTTTCTCTAATGATAAAAATAAAATCATGAAATCACTAGGAATAGTACGCATTTAATTATTTTTTTACAGTTCCAATTTTGGAAGAATCTTACTATTCAAATTCCCTTTGAAATGAAAAGCAAAGTTAACATTATCTTTATATTAATTAAGGTGTATGAGTGAATAAGAAATTCAACAGTACGTAAAACAAAGAGAACTAGAAAAAAATGATGCTTTGAACATGAAAGAAATCCAAATATTAAAAAAGTAAGCTGGAGGCAGAGAAATCAGGAACTGTGAAACTGAGAACAAAATATGTTATCTTAGATGATACTAACAGGATTTCGGTTGAGTGGTTGGTTTTTTTTCCCTCAACTCTCTTTACCATAAAATTTTATGGTATATTATTTAGTTAGAAAAGATTGCTAACCCTCTAGAAAATTATTGAATTTAAAATTTTTTGTTATTTATTTATTTTGTGCTGGCCAGTTTTTAAATCTTTCCTTGGTCTTTGGCTCCAGATATTTCAGGCTCACTGGGAACCAACCCACTTGTTATGAAACATTGGAAGCAATCATTGGAAATTTTCAGACATATGTGCCTACAGAGAAAATGCTTGGGGCTTAGGCCTAAAATATCAGGAATTTGTTTTTATATGCGTCAGTTTTATATTATCAGTCAAAGCAAATATATAGAACTGCTGCCCAATTCTATAGACAAATACTTGAATAACTTACTTTCTCTTGTAATAACAGGTACTTAAATCTAATATGTTCTTGATTTTATTTATTTTAATCACTGTATTCTCATTTGCTATTTAAAATTACTATACCAAGCTAATTTTAAATGAATTGAATATTTTTAAAATAAAATACTCATGAATATTAACTTACATAGAAATTTTGAGAAAACATTAATTATATCAAGCTTTACCGAGATAGGTGAATTATACTATCCTGGAGATATAAGCCATCAAAGGCATTGTCCTCTGTCTCAATTTCTATGAAACTTGAATTGGGAATCTTGTGAGCTAATTGTGTCAGTTTTCCAGGCTATAGATAGAAAAATGACATCTGATGTATCTAGAACCTCGATGTAATCTTGTAGGATTCCAACATAACCATAAGCTTAATTGGTATTGAACTGACCTGGGGGAAAATATGCCATAATAATGAATTTGGGGATGATTATGTTGAAAACTTTATTATAAAGCCAAGGGGCTGAGTTTGGGAGTTATGATCAAAGGAAAACTGTAACATCCCTCTGAGCCATATTTAGTTCTATAGTCATTGTATACTCTCTTCCAATTCATCTTTATTTTTGAAAAAGGAGGGACATGTCTTTTTCTGAGATTTTTATGTTTACATTAAATAATTGGAATGTGATCACCTTCCCCTTAATCTATTGAAATAAAATAATTTTATGGAATTCATAGGACTCCAGTTGTTTCATCAAGTACTCAGGGATTCTTGATTAGTTGATTAACCACAGTTTACAGCTCATCAGTTGCACATTATCCTTAAATTTCAGAAATTTTATTTCTGAATGGGAAATCCAGGTCAACTTAACAAACTGTTTTCTTGGATGGCTGAGCAATAGTCAGTTTATAGCATACATGAGAACCATAGCTAATCCAAAATTTGGTGTTTTCCTAACCCTGCAACTTTTCTCTCATATTTTGCTTGTGTTCCTGTTTTCACACAATTCTCTCAACTGATTAAGCCAAACTCTCAGAAATAGTTTTCATTTTGATCTTTAAAAAGATCTTATTTGTTTCAAAAATAATTTGGTAGCTGTTAAACTTTTTTTTTGTCCTGTGGCGACATGGAAATACACCATTCACATCTCCTCCTGATGAGACGTAAGTGACTGACAGTTGCAACTGTGGTCCCCTGGATGAAACAACACTTCATTCTTGCGGAGGCAGCCCAGGTCTAATTGTGGCTGCCCTCAGCATGAGTGAGCATGGTGGGGGACAAGGGTAAGCCTGTGTTTAGGGAACGCAGGACTCCTCTGATGGGAAGAATGTTACTGACCTATTTCCGTAAAACAAATTAAAATCAACTTAACCAACATTTATTACCTTATTCAGTGTCTGAGGACAGGAGTGACTTAAGTGATTTAAAAAAATAAACGTATAGGCTGGACATGGTGGCTCATACCCACAAGTAGCAGCCTGGGAGGCCGGCGGCCGGGGCCAGGGATCGTAGTTCGAGTCCTACCTGGGACATGTAGCAAGACCTAGTCCCCAAAAAATATAGATGGGCATGGTGGTGCGCGCCTGTAATCCCAGCTACCTGGGAAGCTGAGGCTGGGGATTGCTTGAGTCAGTGGTACTCCAGCCAACGTGAGCCTGCGGTTCCACAGGCAAAAATAGCCAGACCTAGTCTTAAAGCAAAAGAAAAAAGAAATTTATAAATAAATTTTTCATCTTAGATGAAATTTTCATCCTATCATTTCCTCTGAGATAAGCATTGGAAGATGAAACATCATTAGATGAAATTTGCATCTTATCATTCCCTCTTCCTAAACATTCTAACCAAGAGTTGCCAATTTAACTGAATACAAATATAGCACAATATTTGAGACATATATATTAAAAAGATTCATTCCCACTAGAATGAAACTCTTCTTTGGGTAGCAACTGTGTCTTGTTTATTTTACTCACTGTTAGATTCCCAGCAGCGCCAAACACTGTTGTGCTGAGTGGGTGCTCAGTACTCTGTGCACTGTTCACAGAAATGTACGATACCTAGTCTTATACTTGCATGTACTTTTTCGCGTCCTCTCTCGAATTATCAACATCTTGACTATCAGGGGGAATGCTAATGCTGAGAAAAAACTGGGAATTCCAGAATTCCCCCTGTCTCCCTTGGAGGAAAAGAAGATCTTAAATCTGTTGTGTTCTAGGAACTGTATTAACTTCATGAATTGGAAGCTAGGCTTTAGGTTCTAAGTTGTAGCTATAAAGAAACAGGAATAGTCACGCTACCTCACAAGGACTACTGTGAAGATTAAGTGATAAAATATGTGACTTTGTCTAGCACAGTTCCTGTTTTTGGCACATGGTGGGTAACAGCAAATCCCTTATGAAGCTTCTTGGCCCTGCTAGGTCATAATTCCTTGAATGATTCTGGTTTTTGATTTACAGGCATTAATAATTCTGCCCATTGTGGATTCTCAGCCAGGCACATATGCCAAATATCTAAACCTGTGATTTCTCTTTTCCTGAGATGATTGCCATGGCAACAACAAATCCAGGAAAGTAAAACTAACCTGTTTTATTTCAGTCTAAAATAGCTAATTTTCCTTATTTTAGTGCCTGTTCAATCTTACTCCCAATGATAGACCACATGAAAAGGTCAAAATGGGTATTTCTCCAGTCTCTACCACAAGCCAGTTATCTTTGCGGTAGCATTTTGGTATCTCCTACTTAAAACCCAAAAGATAAGAAGCCTCAATGTTTCTCAATCTTTGCTTATTCTGAAAATGAATTCAACTGTAACTTTTTGGCCCTTTACTTCTTCCTAGCCTCAGATGCATTAGTATCGCTAATTTTACCTCCCAGTGTCCCCAAACTGTCTTTCCCCACTTACCCCAATGCTTTTCAGTTAAATAAGTAGGAAAGTTAGTCATATTAATTAAAATCAGTTGAGATATGAACTCAGGTACCCTGAGTGCTATCCAGAATGTATATGACATTGTAGTTTTTTGAATGAGAATTAGGATCCTGGCATCAATATGCAAATGTGTGGTGTTATCATCAGTGCTGTGAAGTGCTGCATGAAAATCTCCCATAACTCCCATGGCAAAAGGGTTTTGTAGTTGATTGACGAAGAATGAACAGTGGTTTTCATATTGTTTGTGTGCTGACTTATTTTTCAGGATATTTTCACCGTGTCTCTAATAGTTCGTGTATTTGTATATTAACTGACCAACTTTAAAGTTTTAGTGTGTATACTTTATTGTGGAGGAATTTCAGTGTTTCTAATTGATGACTGCAATGCTTCAGTTGAAACCTTCTATTTGTTGGCAGTTTCCTAATACTGTATTCATATTTCCTTGAGACAAAATATAGCTTTCTCTTTTTGCTGTGCTCTATTCTATGTTCACTAGTACTCACTGGTACCAATAAGCACAGTTCTGACAAGTAAAATTGTACTGTGGTTGAGAGTTAAGGGAGGCAAGAGTAGATGAGAAGCTATTTCTTCTACTTATCTGCTGTTTCCAGGTCGAACGTCTGCCTGATTAATGTAAGACCTTTTACCCTTAAGAATTCAATTGTAAGAATGATTCGTGGATTTAGCTGGCAGCTCACTAATGGGACCCAACTTAATCTCCTTTATTATCCCATGGTCAAATAGGTGGGAATACACAGAGAAGCAGAGTTACAAATAGAACCAGAACTAGAAATACAAGTTAAAATATGCCAACAATCAGGAGGATTTTCTGTGAGTAAAAATAAAGATGGGTCCTGAGACAGAACAACAAGGACCGGCAGGGAAACTGGATTTTCTGCCCATCTCTACTGCATCCCTACAACTTAAGGAAGTGGGGTCTTTGCCAACCACAAACTTGGCAGCTACCTTCTGTGATACAGCAGCTGCTATCTGCAGCATCCAGGGCTCTTTTTCTCCCTCCCATCTCTCTCTTATCACTATCTCTCTATTCCCTTGGTGACCACAGTTCTTTAAAGGCAGGAGCAGAAATGGACTGGTTTTGGTGCATTTTTAGATGTGAAAGGAGCAGAAATAGGAAGGAACAGAGACAAGAAAACCCATGGGAATAATGCATTCTTTAGGACCTACTCTAAGCAGACAGGCAAATGAAACTTTAATGGCAATTTTCAAATGTTTGCAAAAATAAAGAGAACAGTTTAATAAACTCCCTTGTACCAGTTACTAGCGTACACAACTCTTAATTAGATTCTATTTTGACTAGGGGAGAACTATATTTCAAGCCATACAGGAACAAATTACCAATCACTTAGATAATGAGATCATGGGTTTAGGAGAGTCTTCCCAGTACGTCAAAGCCATGGTAAATCAGGGGAACTTGAACCTGTAATCCAGAAATTAATTTTGACATTTACAAGACTTAATTGCGAAGCAAAATTTTGTGCTCTCAAGAGAGAGTATAGAACTTTGATAAAAGTCCTCAAAAAGATCCTCAATTTCCAAATTACATGAGCACCACAGTACTATGTGATGGCTTAGCACCAGATTTTGGGTTGGGATGTGTATATCAATCTTCTCTAAAATTGAGAACTGAGAGTTAAAAAGTCAATATCCAAGTGAACTGTAAAGAAGAGAGACCAACTAGGATTTATTCGACTATTTTCTTAGCAAAAACCAAACCTGCATAGCTTTATTAGTTTACAAATAGCTGACAGTGTTAAAAACAAGACAGCTGGACAAATGGACTCACTTGTGCTAAGTCAGATGTCATCAAACCAAGGATTACAATTCTGGCTCTCACAGAAATGGATTCTCAAATCCGTCCATCAGGAATCACCTAATCAGCAGTAGTCAGGTAGTCAGCCTGATAGGCCTGGCCATCTCTAAAGGAAAGTAACCTCACCATAACCAACTTGCTTTTTTGTCTAGTATTACTTCCTCATTCCTACTCCCTTCTGCCTATAAAAGTCTTAAAGTTTGTATAGTTCCTTGGAGTTCCTTTCTGTTAGATTGAATGCTGCCCGGTTATTGAATAAAGCCAATAAAAATCTCTAAAATTTGCTCAGTTGAATTTCATTTTTTAACAGCAGCATTTTGAATAAAAACCATTCTGTAACTAAGAAGTTCTGAAAGATAGAATAAATTCTTATGCTTAATATAAAGGAAAGTCAGGCTTTGAAAAACTGAAAAAGGAAACAAGGATAACATTAAATGGTGCTTGCTTCCCAAATTTTTAAAGTAAAATAGTATAAAATCTGAAACACTAAAGATAATGCTATAGAAGGGAACCAACTGAGATATCAGCAAGGATTATATTAATAATAGCTAAACACTGATTACCAGATACTATAGTTACACATCTTATGAATAAACTAATTAAAACTAGTTAAATGATTATTCCCAAGAAAAGTGAATAGGTTAAATGACATCCATAAGATTATATAATTGAGGTAGATTACAAATCTGAATTCAAATAGACTGGCTCTAGGATCCTGGAACTAAAGGAAATGAGCATGATTGGAAAGGATCTTGAGACATCCTTTGTGATTTTCTTTTTTTTTAAGGCAAAGAGGTCAGAGATCCCTTGAGTCCATGGATTCGAGACTACCCTGGGCAACACAGTGAGACCTAGTCTCAAAAAAAAAAGTCTGTTATCCAGTCAAAAGATAATGTGGCAAATCAAGCCAGTGATGTGGAAGACAAATTGAAGATGTTTCAAAATGCAGCAGTGGGAAAGAAAAGGATGCAGTGAAAGGGACAGAAAGGAAAAATGCAGTCTGTAACTAAGTAATGCTCCTGAATAAAAGAGAGTATCAAACAAAAAAGAGAAGCAACACTTAAATGGAGGATGATATCCTTGGGCTTAAAGACTTCAGTTTAAAAAATTTCTCTGATAATATGTAAAAAATTTCAGGTTGAAGTTTTGAGTATTAAAAGATGTATGCATCCAGGGAAAGGATGTAAAAAGACTGCTACAGAAAAGCTAAGTACACATTTTCTCAATACTAAATAGTAAAAGACAATGAGACATTTATGCTGTTGCTCAGAAAAATAAACTGTTACACTATTATTAGTTATAGACAATAATAATGGAGATAAAGACCATTTTACCAGTAATTGGAATTAATGAATATGTTAATACATAAATTTGAAAGACAGGCTTGGGTCAGGTCAAAAACAGTTTCTGGGACACACTGCCTTAAGGCTTGGCTATATAACTACAGTAATCAAGACAGTATAATATTGGAGCAAGGATAGATATATAGAACAGTGGAACAGAACAGAGAGCCCAGATCTACTTAAATACAGTGCACTGGTAATTGATAAAGATGCAGAAGCAATTTGGTGGAGAAAAGAGAAGCTTTTGAATAAACAAGGCAAGAACAATTGAAGTCCATATGCCAGAAATTGAATCTAGTCACAGACCTTGCACTTTTTTGCAAGATTAACTTAAAACAGGTCATAGGCCTAAATGTAAAACATAGAAAGATAAAACTTCCAGAAGAAAAACAGGAGAAAATCTCAGTGACCTTGGGTTTGGCAATGACTTTTTGGAGGTAACAGCAAAGCACGTATCTGATAAAGGACTTTGTGAAGTTAATCAGCTTCAGAGTGAAGGAAGACTGCAGAAAAGGATTAATAATTGCAATTTCAAGGGTCTCCAAAGCCACCTTTACGGTCAGTAGTTTTCTGGGGGGGGGTCAGAATTCATTGAAAACTGTTATACTTGTGGTTATGTTTTATTACAGCTGAAAGATACAGATTAAAATCATTCAAGCAAATAAGCCAATAGGGCAGAGTCCAAAAGAAGGACCAAAGTGGAGCTTCCAGTTGTCCTCTCCCAGTTGTGTCAGGGACTACTCCGACTAGAGGTGCTCCTGTGAGCTTTGGTGTCTAGAGTACTGGCTTTGGTCACATAAACCTGATGTGAGTTATTTAAGCTTTTAGCCCTTTGAGAGGGAAAACTGCTACCACATGACCCTTCAGCCCCCGCCAGAAATCCCAGTATTGATGTGACTCAGGCTCTAAGTCACATTGTTACTATCTAGGTGGGTCAGTACCTCAAATTAAAAAGCACTTATTGGCAAGAAATTTTGATGGTTTAATGATTACCCTTCCAGAAACTAAAGAGGATTAGGTATGATATCAGGTGGAAAAACAGGTAAAACAAATAACCAAACTTGCAAAGGGGAGCAGCTGACCCTTCCAGCCACACACCAGGTTCTTCCCAGCCCGCGCATGCAGTAGCAAGACCACATAAACCTTAAGAGGGAGGCAAAAACTAATTTACTTAATAAAAGACAAATGAGACAAGAGTCACTGAGGGGTACAAATGCACCCCTTTGGTAATCTTACCACACAGTCCAGTCTCTAGTCCAAAGCACCCATGGCTTTAGCAGCCACGTGTGTCCACAAAATGGTGACTGCCCTACCTTAAGCAGGATAAGAGTTAAGATGGCGTCGCCACTTCTTCAAAGACACAGCTGCACTCATGCCAAGCCAGAAGAAGCCAAGATGGCATCATCGCAAGATGGAGTCATTGATCCTTCTCCAAAAGGCACACCTCCGGCATACCTTCAGCTCCAACTCCAAAGTGGCCCGGCATTAGCAAAGCTCACTCAATACAGTAACACAGCAAGCACTTCAGAAACGTCTCACATTGAAAACGGCAACACAGCAAACTCTCCTCAGTTCTCCAGAAGGCTTCCAAACTTCGCAGTTTCAAAATGAAACCAAGTTTTCAAGTACCATGTTTCCAAGAGCTCTGACGCCAAGGTCACAAGTTTCTTCCCTGGGTTCTTCACTGGCTCAGGCTGGGAATGAAAGCCCGCAGCTTGGCTTCCTTCCCTCCCTGCCGCCCCACACATGACAGTGGCAGCTCCGAGGCCTCCAGCCTCCCTGCTGCTCCTCCCTGCCCCTTACTTCTCCATTCTCTTCTCTGCCCTTCTCTCCTCTCTTCTCTTCCGTTCTCTTCTCTATTCTTCTCTTCTCTGTTCATGTCTTTTATTCTCTGTCCCCTCCCTGATCCTTTAATCCTCTTTTCTCTTGAGAAGGCATAACTTCCCTTCTCCAAGTCTCTACCCACCAATGCTAACAATAGTTATTTTAATGCATCAACACCAGTACTGGGGGCCACAGCCCCCTAACAGGTAGACCTATCACTGGGTAAGGTTAAATTCTTTACTACCTTTTTGGATACGTTGGACTTGTCACCAAAATATAAAAATAAGTATCAAGATAGAAGAAAAATAAGAAAACTCAAATATAAAGTGGGTGAAAGATCTGGACACCTTACAGAAGAAATAAGCAAATGAATAGATACTCAAATATCTTTTGTCATTAAGGAATCGTAAATGTTACAGTGAAATAATATTACACACTATTTAAAATTAAAATCTCAGAATTGACAGCATCACATTGTGGCCAAGGATGCAGAGCAGCGGGAACTTCTTCCGGGTTGGTGGAAATGCAGGAGGCATGGACTTTGGGAAGCAGTTTGGTAGTTCCTTACAAAACTACACAGTCTTCTAGAAAAACTCTTTTTACTCCTTTATATTACACATGTATTTACCTGGTTAATCTCATATATGTAACCTTGTAATCTTCAGCCTATGAAGGGGCCGGGGCTAGGGATCGCGGTTCGAGCCCCACCTAGGGCCCGTAGCGAGATCTAGTTCCCAAAAAAATAGCTGGGTGTGGTGGCGTGCGCCTGTAATCCCAGCTACCTGGGAAGCTGAGGCTGGGGGATTGCTTGAGTCTGTGGTACCCCGGGCAATGAGAGCCTGCGGTTCCACGGGCAAAAATAGCAAGACCTAGTCTCAAGGAAAAAAAAAAAAAAAAAAGATTTCCACATGCACAAAAGTTTACTCCTTTTTAGTGTTTTCACAAATTGCATGTCTGGGCCTGCTCCCTTGCTAATCTTACCAGTTTATTCTAAAACATCTTACTAGTTTATTAAAATATTACATTTGATAACCTTTTTATGGATTATTTTTTATAATCTTTGGCAACTTGCAGTTAGGGTTCTATTACTGTGTTTATCAGTCTTTATTCTGGCAGCATATCCTATTTAGTAAATCTCTGATTTTTAATTCAGGTTTTTGATATTTACAATAATGTAATTATTGATGTGGTTGGATTTAAATCTGCCATAATGCTGGGTTTTTCCTATATGCCCATCTGTTTTCTTTTTCTTTTCTTGATTTATCTAAAATATAAATACATATTTTTGCAATCCCATTTTATTTCCAGTTTATCTTGCTTATTTGTTTTTTCCTCTTTTTGAGCTTTTAGCTTTGGTGTTGCCCTAGGGTATGAAATGTATACCTTTTTAGTTAACACAGTCTGCTTTCCAACAATATTGTCATACCAAACATGTTTTCAGTTCTGCCTTGCTAGTTTCTGTGCTTTTTTAAAGCACACATTTTATTTTTACATTGTTATGAACCTTGTATTTCATTTTTAATGTTTTGCTTTAGATTTTCAGTTATCTTTTAAAATGATTCAAGATAGAAAAAAAATTTCTTACAGTCCAATGATAAGAAAACTGAAATAGCTATTTTAAGCCCCTGTCTTGATTTTTCCAACATCTGGTTCATATATTGATCTGGTTGATTGCTTTATCTCTTCCAGTGGTTTTGTTTTTTTCCCCCCTCTTTTGTGGCTTACAATTTTTAATTTAATGCCAGACTTCCTGTGTAGAACAGTAGAGACTGAAGTAAATTGTGCTTATACCTGGAAATGGACATATTACTTCCTGTGGGCCAAAGGCTGTAGGATTCAGTCAGCTGTCAAGAGTTGAGCTGAGTTTGGTTTTTTATTTTGCTGTGATGAATTATGGTTGGTGTACCTCAGGGAAAGAAAGCAGTTGAACCTAGAAGAAAAATCTTGGTCTTTACTGAGGAAATGGTTCTTTCTGAATGTTGCATGGCTTAGTCACAAAGGTTTGTACTCTTGCCACACTTCCACAGTTTGTCTAAATCCTGTAAGAAAAGGGTCTTTTTTAAGATTTTTATACAAACAACAAAACAATTATCTATTAAAATTTAAGCAGACTCTCTTGTAAAGTCACAAGCTGTGCTGCCTATATTTGTCTCTTTTAAGACAGTATATTAAAGTACCGTACAAAACTTCAGAAAACTTGAAGCTTTGGCAATTTATAGATGCCTGGTGTTTCAGCACAGGGAAGGGGAGATTATCTGTGCTTCATGGAGGCATCATTACTCAGCAATTTTTACTGGGAATGAGTTTGGAAAGAAACCACTTAATGGAAGAAGATGGTAAGTCTATAGCTTAGACATGCATTGTAATCATCCGAGGCCTTTAGAATAGTAATACCCTCAGAAATCCCTATGAAGTTGATTCAGATGTGAGTGGCATGAGGCTCCTAAGTGCTCTAACTGAGTCTAATGTGTGGCCACAACTGAGAATCACTTTAAAGGATCACTGAAATCCTTGGAGGTTGATGGATACTTTGTGAAGTTTTGAAGATTTACTTTAGTAGAGGGAGGAAGTACCAAGTGATATTTAAACAGTCATTTTTACCAAGCTATACAATAAATGCAATTTTTATTATGTTTTAAGAAACATAAAAGATAATTCAACCAATGAAAGTCATTTCATATTGAAAAGTATTTTCAAGTTGATGGTTCTTTTCAGAATAAATAAGGTTGGGCATGGTGGTGCATGCCTGTAAGCAGCAGCCTAGAAAGCCGGGACCGGGGCCAGGGATCACAGTTCGAGTCCTACCAGGGGCACATAGCGAGACCTAGTCCCCCAAAAATAGCTGGGCATGGTGGCATGCGCCTGTAATCCCAGCTACCTGGGAAGCTGAGGCTGGGGATTGCTTAAGTCTGTGGTACCCTGGGCAACATGATCCTGCGGTTCCACAGGCAAAAATAGCATGACTACCTCTCAATCAATCAATCAATCAATCAATCAATCAATCAGTAAACAAATAAATAAATGAAAATTATAATTTCATTCATCTTATTCATATTTTGGAAAAGCATTGTTCACCACCAGATACTGATTTACAATTTTATCCTCCAATAAAAGGACCCGTGGCTCCTTAGAAGAATAGCCACTCTGGACCTGGTACAGGGAATATAAAGGATGAACCTGGATATCTTGTAGTACCAGAAAGTAAGGAAAAAATTTAAAAAGCAAGAGTGGAGTATGTAAAAGCAACCTCGGAATGAACCTGAAAAGCTTCTTTTGATCAAATGTGGAGCAATTTGCGTAACAAAAAAATGTAATGTTGGGATTTTAACCTAAGCTTTCTGCACCCTAGCAACTACCACTTTTCTTTTTTTTTTGAGACTAGGTCTCGCTATTTTTGCCCGTGGAACCGCAGGCTCTCGTTGCCCGGGGTACCACAGACTTAAGCAATCCCCAGCCTCAGCTTCCCAGGTAGCTGGGATTAACAGGCACGTGCCGCCACGCCCAGCTATTTTTTTTTTTTTTTTTTTTTTTTTTTTTTTTTTTGGAACTACGTGCCCCAGGCAGGACTCGAACGGCGATCCCTAAGCCCCGGCCGCTTCATAGGCTGAAGCTTACAGGCACGAGCCACCGTGCCCGGCGCAACTACCATTTTTCTTTCTTAATGATATTACTACTCTAAGTTCCTCATATGGAACTTAGAATCATATAGTATTTGTCTTTGTGTAACTGACTTGTTTTACATGGTATAATGTACTTAGAGTTAATTCATGTTAGATCATATGTAAGAATTTCCTTCCTCTTTAAGGCTGAATAATATACTGTACCAACCATATTTTGCTTATCATTATTCATTCATCCATCAGTGGATGTGTGGGTTGCTTCTGTTGTAAATCTTTTGCAAACAATGGTTTTATAAGCAAGACATTACAAAGATCTCTTTGAGACCAAGCTTTCAGTTCTTTGGCGAATATACCTACAAGTAGAATTGACCCAGAATCATGTATGATAATTCTATTTTTTAACATTTTGAAGAATTGACATCCCAGTTTATGTATCGTTTTACATTTCTGCCAGCCATGCATGTGTATTTTAAGTTCTCCACCTCCTCACTGACTTGTTTCCTGCTTTTTTTATGATAGTTATCCTGGTAGGTATAAAATGGTATTTCATTGTAATTTTGATTTGCATTCCCTTAATGATTGGTGATGTTGGGCATCTGTTTGTGTGCTTATTGGTCACTTTCATGTTTTCTTTGGAGACATATCTATTCAAGCCGTTCATCCCTTTTGACTTGAGTTGTTTGGTTTTTGAAGTTGTTGGGTTCTAGAAGTTCTTCTCTATACATTTTGGATATTTGTTATCAGGTATATGATTTGTGTCTGACAGACTGCTTATCACTTTCAGCTTTCAAGTAATCTCATTGTCTTTTGAAGGCTTTGTTATAATGTGTCTGTGTAGCTAGCTCTCCTGTGCACTACAGTGGAATTGAGTGTCCCACCTGATAATACCTCCAGCCTCTGTTCACTTTGCTTCGGGTTTTTCTTTCTGTTCATAGACTCAGTAATTCCAGCTGCCTGTAAATTCAATTTTTCCTATTTCTTTCATTTGTTCTTATTCCTTCCAGTGAATTTTTCATTTCAGTTGTTTCCTTTTTCAACTCTAAGGTTTTTTTATTTTTAAGCTCTTCATTGCTATTTCCATTTTGTCCATGCTTCACTTTCCTCTCTTTCCACATCTTCCATTATTTCTTTAAACATTTTAAAGACCATTGTTTTCAATATTTCATCTACTATATCTGCCAGTCAGTATTTTTCAGGAATAGTTTTTATTAATTTATTTTCCCCCTTTTGAAATGGTTATATTGTTTCTTTTTATATCTTGTAATTTTTTATTGCTGTTACTGAAAACTAAATACTCAAGCCTAATAATGTAGTAACACTGGAAATTAGATTATCTTTCCAGGAATTTCTCTTATCTATTATTTTGGTTCTTTTTTTTTTTTTAAACTAGGCTGCCTCTGTGCCTGAATTATCCTGAGATGTAAATTTTCAGTATTCTCAGATGTTTTTTGAAACTCTCCTTGGCCATGTGTGATCACTTTCTACTTTTATCATATTTGTAGTGTTTTAAATGTCCAAGTTCTTAATATCTGGCTTCCAAAAGAGTGAACAGAAGAAAATGGAGGAGGAAGGGAAAGTTGCCAGTCTTTAAAGTAGTAAAAGTCACTTCGACTAGAGGGAAGTTGGGGCTCTCAACAGTGAGGGGAGTACAACATCAACAGCTTACGAGCCCTTTGTTTACACTTATGTCATCAGAAGTAGCCTTCCCCCAGGCGGGTTTGAAGGACAGGGTACATCTTGCCAACCTTAATGCCCGCATACTCTGCACAAATTACTCTGGGAATATGACCACAGCTACCTGTCATGTGACTGGGTTTAGGGAGCAGGTAGTCAGTACTGCTGCCAACTATAATAATTTGAGTAAAAATTAACTGCAATTTACAGTCTAAATCCTCCCCGGAAGTGGTGAATCTTCAAGAGACTCCGGAGTTCCAAAATAGTCACATCAGACAGGTACTGCCAGTGCAAACGTTGTCTTGGTGGGGAGACAGACTCCTGGTGCTTCCTATTCTCCCACCATCTTCCCAGAATTCCCTTTTAGGCATGAATATTTAAGACAGGACTGCAGGAATATTTTTGGTATGTTTGTGAGACTGTAACAGAAAATTGTCGGTTGTTAACAGAAACAAGTAGCTGCTGGTAATTAGTAATGGGAAAATATTAGTTTTAAAATTTCATCTGTGTCTAATCATTTAAGAGCCTGGAAATCAAGCCATGGTAACTGAAGATTCTTGTGTAGTCAGTGGATTTCCTTTAATAGATGGGTAACTACTAACGGTATTTGATCAATAAAAGGTACTTGTTCATACCTGTACTCAATTACTGTTGTTTGTAATACTACGTGGTTTTTGACATAGGGAGGACACAGGGATGGAAGAGGAGGGCTGGAAAGCCAAAATCCTGTTGTGGAGGAGTTCCCACATTATTGAAAGTTGCAAAGGAAAATGATAAGTGTAATAAATACGTGTTCATCGTGGTACCAGGTCTGCTTCAAGGAGTTGGGAATATCTACACTGAGGCGGTAATGTTTTATGGTTTTGTAGTTTAACAGATTAAGAATATTGAGAACAGTCAAGGCTGTGCTCTGTTGGAGAACAGCAAATAATTCCTGAGTTTGGAGATAAGAGAGATGAGCCTGGAGAAGCAACTTGAGATCAGACTCTTAAGAGCCTAATATGATCTGTTTCATGAGGGAGCTACAAAGGGACTGAAACAATCTTCTTTGTTTTTGTTTTCCCTTTTAGAAGAGTTTATTTGGTAGTAATGGATTTATGATACAAAGAACTGTATTAGTTTCCAGTAAGGCCTTTGATTATGTCTACTCACTGAATTTATAGCTATCATTAGTTCCTTAGTCATTTTGTGTGTGGACTTTGAGAAGTCAAGAACTGGATTAGAATCCTAGTAACACTTGGTAACAGTTATTTAAGTTACTTTTTCTTCATAGTTCTCCATTTTCTGGTCTGAATATGGGGCTTCTGAGTAGTTTCTGGACCCCGGTGACCAGGGATTATGGGCAGGGGTGACAAGGTTGCTGTTGGGTGAGAGAGAAAGTCAATGAGATCCTCTACTAGACATAATCTGAGTGTATTCTGAGGACTGGAGTAATGATAGATCTTGAGGTAGGTTTGCAAGTCAGCCAGGAAAAAATATGTGGTGAAACTATAAGAGATGTTAGTAATAAATAGATTTTTGTATGCCTTACGTAAGATTTGGAGATAGGAACCACCAAAGGTATTTTAAGCAGGAATCCAGATATTCAGTTAATCTAAACAACTTCATTTGTATCCTATCATAACTATGTGTTCCCTGACTCCCTCAGTGGTTAATCCAGTTTGGATAATAAATTATGTCATAATTTATTAAAGCAAAAAATTAGCAAGAACCAAGGCCTATAGTTGAGCCATTTAGAATACATACAATGCTGTGCTCGGATGTTTACTGCAGCACAATTTATAATTGCAAGGACATGGAAGCAACCTAAATGCCCCAAAACAGATGACTGGATGAAAAAAATGTGGTACATATACACAATGGAATATTACTCATCAATTAAAAATGACAAATTTGACGATTTTATAACAACATGGATGTACTTAGAAGGAATCATATTAGCAGAAATA
>PVHY01002631.1:88657-122669 GCA_004024945.1 Uropsilus gracilis | reverse complement strand
CACCTGGGAGAAGTCGAGCAGCGTGGGACACCGAGAGAAAAGAAAGGAAAGAGAAGACGCCGGCGAAAGGACTGGACTTTGCCAAAGTGCCTTCCTCTGAGGTTCAGAGGGGCAAAGGATTCGCCATTGGACGGTGCACTGTGCCTTGGGGACCTTTGGGTCTGAGAATGGTGACTGGGGTAAGATAACCGCCACGTGCAGCTTTCACGATGTTTTGTTCTCCCTGTTCAGCTCCCTTGTTAATAAAACCCTGCTGTTAATTGGTATTTGGAGTGGCAACTGCTAGGCGCAGGTGCAACTGCTAGGCGCAGGTGAAACGGACCTTGGGGTTTGCAATTTGGAGGCTTTTGTCTCGTGCCCCGACCCGATATCAGTTTGAGGGCTGAAAAGAGGCAAACATAGATGTCCATCAACCCTTTTTCAACTCAAAATCTCCTGCAGTTGGGTCAGCATTTTGTACCTGCTGCCACTCTCCACTTAAAGGATATACACATACCCACAGGGACTCATTCTCACACATGTGTGCTCTTGCTTGGATTCCACCTGCCCACCCACCTGGTTCCTTCCTATCTTTCACCCCATGAAAATATGCTTTTTGGACTATCCCTGATATATCCTTCATATATCATTTTGCTTTGAGGCTTTTTAGAACAATCCCCCTCAAATTTAATTAAAGGACTTATGTTGAAAATATGTCAAGAATTCTCAGAGGCAAGAGTTTAAGGTAAAACAGATATAAGTTTAAATGAGCAATCATTTTTAGTTCTGTATTCTTAGATTGAATTAAAGAGGAAAGACTTAGAACTGACCAGTTTACTTAGTAATATTTTTATATGCTTTGCCTAGTACTTTTCTATATTTATATATAGGCTATAATGCTTTATTATTCTGACTCTTCAATTTCTCTTTCTATGTTTACTGAGGTAATGCTGATTTATAACACTGTAAATTATTTAGGATTATCACCTCTACAAAGTATATTATCATGCCACACTCACCACCAAAAACCACCAATAGCCTTCCACCACAGTCCATCTCACTTACTTTCCCTTTTGCTCTTCCCTGCCCCTTCTGAGTATCATTTTCTTTTGATTTCATTCTGTCTATCCCTTTTCATTGGTCTGAAATCTTTGTTCCTAATATTTTACCTATAACTAACTAGATGGCACAGTGAAAGGACACTGGTTATTTTGTTGTCTGTGAGCTATAGTTTTTATTTTCAAAACGTAATTAAACATGCATTAGTGTATTTTACTGAATGCTAAAATTAAATTCAACTAAAGCACTGTGTTTTGGGGGGCATTATCCTGGTGTAGTTTTATATACTAAAGAATATCAAGTAATTTGAAATAATTCAACTTGAGATGAAAAAAAATCTGCTATAGCTTCAAATGCCATAACCACAATTTTTTGGCTTCTTTCAGTGGGCACCCTCAAAGGAATATACCCACACCATTCTCAGTCATTAAAGCAATCCCATTATTCATTTATTTCAAAAATGCTGAATCTATGTTTTTGAAAAAGCTCAGTAACCACTGCTTTAGGAGAGAAAAAGTCAGATCTTAAGTGTTTGTAGGAGTAAAGCCAACTTAAAGAGATTTACCTTATATGAATTTGTCTTTATAGCAAGTAATCATCTAAATGACTGCTAACTTCCATTACAAGATTAAAGTGTAAAAGATATTTTTGAGTTAGTATATTTCCTGAGTTTCATTCTTCCTTAGGAAGAATTTATGCAGCATTTCTGCATTCAAATTAAAACAAAAAATTATGAAGTAGGAAAAAAATGAGAGCCAAGGTTTTCGCTATCCCAATGGGAAATACTGGAAACAAATGTTGAGAAAATTAAAATAATTAAATGAAAATATACCACTTTGAGCATAACACTAAGCAGGTGCAGAAAGTGAGTGAAAGGAGAACTTTAAATCCTAATACTCAATTTATTGCTAGTAAAGAGAGTTTCAAAGCACTATTAATTGATTGAACAAAACCTATGATTAGTGGTAATTACACAGATTTTCTCCACACACTATGATTTTGCTGAATTTCTAAAGAGATAATCAGGGCTATTACTGTTAATAGATGGTGAAAAAAATCATAATGACTTCCATATTTTGTCACAATTGCACTGAGACAAAGTAGCTATCTCAATCCTCCCCACCCCCCAAGAAAAGAACTATCCTTGACTCCAAAATAATTTATAAAGAACTTGGTTTTAAAATCGAGTTTCTCTGAATGAAAATAAAGGATTTCCATGATACCTCTGACAGTTGCCTGAAGGCTCCATAGCTAATAATAACTGAAAACTACACTTTTAAAGGAAAATCAGAAGATTCAGTTGGACCTTTAAATACTTTTCTAAGAAGCAGACTATACACAAGCCTTTATGATGCCAAAAAATATATATACATTTTATGTGCTACAATATAATGGCCAACACCTTTTGTAATAAATACCACCATGATGAAAATCTTCAAAACAAAGTTCCTTTGGGTTTACAGTTGATAATGACAAAGTCCTAGACATGAAATGACTACATATAATTCCCTGTGATACATATGTATTGAGAACCTAACATGTGCAACATAGTGTTTCATATTGAGGAAGAATACAAAAAAATGTGTGGAACAAGCATACTCCAGACTTCCTATTTATAACTCATAGAGATTAAGACTACACATATTTTAAGAATATCTGCTTGGTAGTGACTTCAATGGACATACAGTCCAATTCCAATCTCCTAACTTTGGGAAGCTGTTTCCCTACACTAAACTCTCCACAATGTAGGATTCAAAACAAGACACTGGTTCTACAACGACCCTTTCTTGCAATCCAAACGCTATTAATTCCCTCTTAGTGCAATTTAATGTCTTCTTCTCCAAGGAGATAATTGGTCAACTTTTTCTTAATCAGTAAGCTTTTATGGAGCATTTAAGCTCTATTACTGATAAAAGTATTACAATCCCAGCAGGTAAACAACACTGAAATTTACTTTAGTCTTAAGAAATAATCATGTAAATATGTCCAGGATGCTGAACATGAAAACAATATTTAATAAATATTGTTCTTAATAATAAATGTTTATTTTAGGAGGTAAGACACTGTAGATTATATAATAGTCATAAGTCACGGTCCTTATCTCAAAATGCTATTCAGAAAGAAACAAATTAGGTTATGCCCAACCCAACAATGACAGAGAAATGAAAACAGAAGAGTCAAAGGAAATGTTTTATGAAACCATATCTACAGAATAAGATTGCAAAAATCTTGCAGTCAAGAACTCACTGTTTTTTTCATGAATAGTACTTTTCTTATAGCAAGTAGTATAAATGGTTCATTAGTTACTGCCTTTTTCACAGACATGAACAAAATCATGTTAGATCAGGATTATTCAATTTTTTTTTCTAGCTAGACTTTTTGATGAGATTATGAATAGCCACACTGGCTAAGGTCCTTAATCTTCCAAGGCATTCTGTTACCAAATACTGATAATAAATGTATGGGAATAGAGATGTTCTCCACTTTTCACAAACAAGATTTTCAACACTGGTTAAAATGTAGATTCTAATTTCAATAATAAATTATTATGCATTAACTTTTACTCTTTAATCAAGGGGATACCAAATAGACAATAACTTATTTCTCTAAGCATATACTGATGTTCATGAATACATACATCAATAGCCAGTTCATGCCCTGTTTACTCCTTATTTTCCATAGATTTGACTTAAACACTGAAATTTGGAATGTGATATTATATAGTTTCCATAGTTGTGGAATTTCAACATGCTATGTGATATTAAAGGATAAACCAAATAGCACATTATGCCTTCCCATCATATATTGATGCTAAAATTTAATGTGAGAATGTAAAAAAGGTCTTCATTATACAAAGGCACAAAAGGTCCATTAAAAAATCTGTAAAAAAAGGTAAAACAAAAACAAGCTAAATATGGTGAAGATCCAAATGCTCTCCTCAGGAAAATATGACATACCAAATACTTTATTTTAATAACTTATTCATATATAAATTTCACATCTCTGTGATCTCTGGGGTTCACACCCCCTCCCTGACAGTTCCTATCCTGTCCTACTACCCCCCCCCCCAGGTTGTGTACTTCAATTTGGTTGTTGGCTTGTTTTGACTTTTCTTCACTTTAACAACAAAAAACTGTCAGAAAAATTTCAGGTATCATAGCAGCCCCCAATTAAGAACTGGTATGCTGAAGTAAACAGCCTTGAACATAGTAGATAGTAGGTATAATATAAAACCAATGTTTAAAGTGCAGCTTCCAAAACTTTGTCACTCAAGATTAATTATTCACACAGAGAAATAATTTTGATTAGGGCCACATAAAAAATTGTTTTACTGGGGCCTGGCATGGTGGCACATGCCTGTAAGCGGCAGCCTAGGAAACCGCGGCCCAGGCCAGGGATTGCAGTTCGAGTCCCACCAGGGGCACAAAGAGAGACCTAGTTCCAAAAAAATATAGCTGGGCGTGGCATGGTGGCATGCACCTGTAATCCCAGCTACCTGGGAAGCCGAGGCTGGGGATTGCTTGAGTCTGTGGTACCCTGGGCAACGTGAACCTGCAGTTCCACAGGCAAAAATAGCGAGACCTAGACTCAAAAAAATTTCTTTACTGCAGTTATTATACGACAAAAAGTACTCACCAACTTTTGCAAAGGCCTCTTTTAGCTCATCAAGCTCATCTTTGGAAATTTGAGTGGCAGCCATGTCATCCATTTATAGACGTTCTAAAGAGAAACCAGAAAGGTTTCAGATATTATAAAAAATTGTGATGGATATATTACTAGCACTATTGCAAAATTCTCATTTTAGGGATAAGATAAACAGACCTGGCAAACAACTAAAGTAACCTGAATAGGTCTCCTAATTGTGGCTACAGTCATAATAAGAAACACAAATGATAAGTCATCAGTTACCAAGAGTTATTCAGACAAGAAAATATTTCTGAGTGTTCTCATCAAGGACAAAGTCTTACATTATGTTCAAAGAGTATAAAAAAAGATTAAGATACCCAGTAAGGACAGAAAAATGATACATCATGGAAATTCTTGCTTTTATGTGTCAAAACTATATGATTAAAGATTTATGTAATATAAATGTTTCTATTATCTATGTTTAGATAATTATTTATCTTACTATTTATATCCATTTTATCAACCTCTGTTGACATATAATACACACTGCTTTATAGATACATATTATGATATAATTACCACAATAAGGTGAGTTAATGCATTCATCACAGTTATTTATGTTATACAGTTACCATTTTAAAAATCATTCACAGTGAAAAACTGACTTTTAGATAGCACACTAACATCTAGTAATCACCCTTTAAAGGAGTCAATGAAAACAAATTATTTTTGGATTTGTTTTAGAAGTACACAAAAGTGTAAGCCAATCAATATATACTTGTCCTTGTACAAAAACCTTATACTATATTTGTTTACATCCTTTTTGATTTGACCTTTTCTTGCCCTAGTTCAGTGATCAAGCAGGATTGGTAAACTATGGCTTTTCTGCCAAAGATGGACAGGACACTGCTTGTTTTGTTATGGCCTCCAAGTTAAGAGTGGTTTCCACAGATAAATACTTGCAATCAATTTTGATGACAAGGCACATTAACTTTGAACTCCAATTTAGTGAAATGTCAACTGAAAAAAAAGATAATTCCATTCTTGTTATCACCAGACCTGTATTCAACTGTATTTCGAAATTTGCCAATAAAATTTACAAAAACAAGGTATTCTTGATAGTAATAATGTGATGTTTTAAATTTTGTTTTATGGTACACAATATTTCCAATCTGGATCGTCACAGAAAAACTTTACAAAAGAGAAAGGAGGTGTGCATCACAGTGTATAACCTCCAAATACAAGTTTATTACTAAATTTTAGACAGAAGGAAATGAAAATAAGTATGTGTTGCCTTTTAAAAAATGTCTTCTCAATCTTTTTTAAAGATCACTTTTGGGAAGTTTTATTTATTTATTTATTTGGAACAGTTTTATTTATTTTTTAAATTTGTTTGTTTGTTTATTTATTTATTTATTTATTGAGACTAGATCTCCCTATTTTTGCCTGTGGAAACACAGTTTGCCCAGGGTACCACAGACTCAAGCCATCCCCAGCCTCAGCTTCCCAGGTAGCTGGGATTACAGGCGCACACCACCATGCCCAGCTATTTTTTGGGGACTAGGTCTCGCTGCATGATCCCGGAGGGACTGCAAACATGATCCCTGGCCGTGGCTTCATAGGCTGCCGCTTACAGGCATGCGCCACCATGCCTTGCCTGGAACAGTTTTAAATTCATAAAAAAGGTGAGTAGAAAAGGTGAGTTGGGTTCCTCTAAAATCTCTGCTCCCCCTGATGTACAGCCCACTCCATTATCAACATTCCCACCAGTATGGAACATTTGTTACAATCAATGAACCTACAAAAGCACATCATAATCATTCAATGCCCAGAGTTTAAGTTAGGATTTACTCTTGGTGTACATTCTATGAGTCTGGAAAAATGGATAATGAGAGGTATCCACCAAATAGTTTCACTAAATGTGTTGTCTTTTCCAAAAAATAAAAATAGTCTATGTGTTAAATTTCACAAACTATACAAGATACAAATTTGGAGCTTACATTTATTCCTTTTTATTAAAAGTTAAAAAATATTCACCAACTTATGTTTTGCCATTAGTCTAATACTAAGTACAGAGATGCTCACATCTGTTTTTCTCAGCCATGGCAGTCATTTCTAGAATTCAGCACAGTCCAGGCATATACTAAGGCACTGAATAAAATTGTACTTTAATTCAACTATATATGCCAAGTACTACATTAGATAAATTAATACTAATTTCCCTAAACCTTCACAATTTCACTTATTATGAGGTGCATATTTTTACCCTCTTTGTTATTAGATTACTTAGTCTCAGAGCAACCAAGGAACTGGAAATCAAACTCAGGTTTCTCAAATTCCTGGTCATTTTCAAATGACCATAGCTGAGTATCCACCATAATGCAATACACATTTATAATGATCCCTATTTTTAAGAACTGAATGAAAACAGAGTTTAAAAACATAAAACAGAACTTGCCTGTGGAGAAACTTTTCTTACCTATGATGTTAAAGTGTCACTAAGATGGACAATTTCTCAGTTGACAAGTTGGGTAAGGACACCCTTCAGAGCAGTCTCAGGATCTACAGGGTAAAGAAAGACATTCGGTAAGATGTGAATTCAAGTTAGACATTTTTAGAGGATAAGAGTAAAAGTTATTTTTTTATAGTAAGTTACACCTAATGAATTAAAAAAGTCTACATTTATTAATATGATATTTAACATTTCTAATTACAAAATTACTGTATAGGATTTACTCCTATATATATTATATATATATATATATTTTTTTTTTTTTTTTTTTTTTTTGAGACTAGGTCTCACTATTTTTGCCTGTGGAAACGCAGGCTCACGTTGCTCGGAGAACCACAGACTCAAGCAATCCCCAGCCTCAGCTTCCCAGGTAGCTAGGATTACAGGTATGTGCCACCATGCCCAGCTATATTTTTTTGGAACTAGGTCTCGCTTTGTGCCCCCGGCGGCACTCGAACTGCAATCCCTGGCCCCGGCCGTGGCTTCCTAGGCTGCCACTTACAGGCATGCGCCTAGTCGATTTACTCCAATTTTTGCATATATTTTAAGTTTTCGTATTTCAATATAAAACCATAACAGTTTTCTGTGAATTATACCACATAGAACAAAGACACAGAAAGTTTGAAAGTAAAATGGTTTAAGAGATTGCAAATCACATGGCCTCTCTCCTTTTATCTCTAAAGGTCCTTTCTGTTGGGGGAAGAGTATACTCTTAATGAACTCTACCCACTGATGTTTTATCTTCATGCTAGAGATCCCAGGCACCAAGGACACAGCTCCCATCAAGCTATGGATCTGCCACAGCTCTTGACTTGTAAAAGGAGAGTTGCTGGGAACTAAGGGTGGAGTTAAGCCATGTGATCTGGAGGAAAAAACTTGCTTTTTGTCAGCTGACACAACGGAGGCATATTCCTTGACTCCTAATGCTGCCTGCTCTAAATGGGCTCTGCCATGTGTCAGATCAAGACAAAACATAGTGTAGTGTCTAAGACCTTCAGTAGAAAAGAACTTTAATATTATTAGTGTGCAATGGTAAGACAATTAGTATACCATAAAGAGAAGAGAAAGGATGTAGTTAAAAGATTCTACATGAAACACCCAAACTTACCCAACCCCTCCATGGGTCAATGCCCCAACACACACACACACACACACACACACACACACACACACACACACACACACACTCCTAGTCTCACACAATTTTACCAATATTTTAGGCAAGAGTTAGGTGCTTAGTACTTGCCCTTAAGGAATTTATAATCTGGGGAAATCCGCCATGCAAATAACTATAACCTAGATATACAGTGATTCAGTGGCTACAATAAAAGGATATAGAAGGGAAAAAACTCTGGAGACTTTAATAAGGATTATTAATTCCTTCTCAGATACATCAGGAAAGCAGTGCACTTTTAATTCCTAACAAAGAAACACTCAAGTCTCACAGAAATGATTTAAAGCAGGGTTTACTTAATTGCATGTATGTGAATATATATTTATATATACACATACAATTTTGATCATATAGTGTATAAGTTTATGGGTACTTCGTCCCTGATCTAGCAGGCAAGAGAGCAAAACCTTCCTACCAGGTTCCATCTTGTATTCAGAGCCTGCTGCCTGAAGGTAAAGCCAATCTTTTCACATAAAAAAATTAGCCAAGGGCATGGGCCTTGCATTCAGGAGCAAGGAAAAAAATGAATTCCTGTGTTGGCTTCCTCGAACATCAGCATATCTTGAGGTCAGGGTAACTTAAAAACCAGAAACCCTTCTGTTCAAGAATAATTGCCTTCTTAAAGTCAGGGACTCACTATTCCTTCCCATTTAAACTAAATTCAAACGGGTTTCTGGAACAGTTCCTTCAGAAAGAAATCTGTTGGGCTGCTTCCCAGTTTCAAATCCTCAATTTGATCATCTAACAAATGATATCTATCACATTGAGACTTTATTTTCAGTTAACACAATGCAGCATTTAAAAAAAAATGTAAAAATAATTTCAACTTTTCTGACTTCCTTTCTTTCTCTCTCTCTCTCTCTCTCTCTCTCTCTCTCTCTTTCTTTCTTTCTTTCTTTCTTTCTTTCTTTCTTTCTTTGACTAGGTCTTGCAATGTTGCCTGGGTAGTCCCACAGACTCAAATGATCCCTAGCCTCAGCCTCCCAGGTAGCTGGGATTATAGGTATGTGCCACCACACATGGCTATTTTTTTGACACTCGGTCTGGCTATGTTGCCTGGGGTAGTCTCGAATCCACAGACTCAAGTGATTCTAGCCTCCACCTCCCAAGTAGCTGGGATTACAGACACGTGCCACTGCATCTGGCCTTTTCTGATTTCTTATTCCAATCTGTCTTCATGAAAGTCGAAAGTAACTTCCTTTAACCTACAATTCAGACTTTTCATTCATAATGTAACAGGGAGTCTCCAAAACATACTGTTCAACAAAGGAGACATAAATTGGCACCTAAGAGTAAGAACATAAAGAACTGGAACACAGTTGTATCCCCTAAAGAATATTTCCTAGTGTAACACTGTGATATCCATAGAAGGGGAGGTTCTGATTCTTTGCCCCACCAAGGAAGGGTGGAGCTGAGCAGCAAGAAGAAGCTAGAAAATATTGGAACAAGGAAAGAAAAGGAAGAAGA
Source organism: Uropsilus gracilis (assembly GCA_004024945.1). NCBI lineage: Eukaryota > Metazoa > Chordata > Mammalia > Eulipotyphla > Talpidae > Uropsilus > Uropsilus gracilis. Next base: position 112,851 of record PVHY01002631.1, on the reverse strand, counting down.
CAGGAAGAGAAGGCAAGTGGAGCAGAGGGACAAATGAAGAAGTAGCAGCACTTGTTTGGCCTTAAACTTGTACCAGAGACCTGGGGGACATGGAAGGAGACACTTGAGAGAGATGGAGACATAGGTGAGAGACCCACAGGGAGGCAGACAATGGCAGTCTTTCTCTTGACTTGGATTTTGATTTTACTCTTTTCTTCCAGACTTTTCTGTCCCTTTTCTATAGGTCCCCATCAGAAGATGCCTTAGACTTGTGGCCAGCTTTCAGGCTTCAGTGCCCTTGCTTTGTGCCAAGTCCATATGCCAGGCATTTACTCATGAAGGGGAGGGTAATTTCGGTTGTTTCATGGGGAAACTATTTTAACTATATTCTTTCCCTTATCTCTATTGCACACTAACTATAACAGAGCTCTTTTCTATTGAAAAGAGCTTACACACTAGCGTATACTTTGTTTTTATGTGGCAGATGGCAGAACCCATATAAAACATGCAGGTTTGGGGGTCCTGGGGTGTCCCTCAGTCCACCCGCTAAAACTAGCAAGGTTAATCCAGAATAACAGAATAGTTTAAGGGACACTGATTTAAATAAATTCACTTCATTTACTGATAATTATTTGAAAGAAAATAAATATTACCCTTAAGACCACCTGAGATAAAACTAAGAAATACCATTTAAAAGGTTCTCAATGTATGCTTTGGTTGATATGAATCACAATATTTACCTTAGCTATTTGCAGCTTAAAAGTATTTAGTGCAGATTTTTTCCCCACTATGAATAAAAAGGTTTGTCTTTAATATGACTCATTGGCATTGGATTACCATCTTTAAGAAAATCAAGCAATAAAGTACTATCTTGAGACAAAACATCACATTTAATTAATTTAGGAAACACTGGGTGGTTAGTAGCATCATCAAAGTTTCAAAAATTTAAATCTTATTAATTAAAACTATGAGAGCACTAGTCCTCTTCAAAGGAATAGTCTTGTCTTTTTTTTGTTGAAGCAACTAAAATATACCAGAGTAGACCCCAAAAAGCAAAACAGATTATCTTACATCTCCCTGCCCTTTTAGATACTTCATTCAATCCAGAGCAGTAAAGTTGTTGCTCTTTATCGAAGCTACTATGTTATCATGGAAAAACTGGGGTATAGAATTAGAATACATTTATTGGTGATCCAGCTTTGCTATTTCCTATGATGAACAAGTTTATTTAATTTCTCTGAGCTTCAGCATCCTCATTTGCAAACAAATCAATAATACCTACTTCTTCAGCGTCCTGTGAATATTAAGGATGGCATATGGGAAAGCACACTGCAAACTGTAAAATGTTATACAGCAACTTCAAATCCTCCATGAGAGAAAATGAGGAATAAATGAATGCCTAAGTAATTGAGAGGGGTTAATATAATCATGAGGGATACATTCTATTAAGAATCTGTAGGGTAGCAAAATTTGCCATCCCAAAGCATGTATTTTCAGCGTAAGATAATTTTAAGGTGGCTACATTTGGGAAACAGCAGTCAAAGGAGGGAGTCTGAAAGCTGGGTGAATGAAGTTGTTGTCTGGTAAGAGACATTTACATATGTCCCCCTCAACTCTTATCAATGGAGAGACAGCAATTTAAATTTGCATAACCAGCACACTCTGGTTTACCATGCCTTTCCTGGTAATCTTCCCTAGTTGACTTTAACCTGCCCCCACTCTCAGTATTCTAAATCTTTAGCTAAAGATGGTATTTAAGGAAAATTCTTTTTTTCCCCCTAAAAAATTCTTAAATGGAATATAAGAAAATTTATCGCAAAACCTGAGAAAAAAGGAAAGGTTATTACATTTGTTCTGTTACTGACAACAGATCTTCCTCATATATAAAAAAGATTTTAATGAAGATAATTTTAGAAGGCAATTCTAAAAAAACCGCTTTTTTACCCATGACTTAATTTGACTCCTTCATAAAGTCTGTTTCTAAACACTACTAAAGAGCTGACAGGCGATATAGAAAAGTATTTTATACCTTAAATATTTCAGGACAGCTTGTCAATAACATCACATTCCTCCTAATTTGCACATTTTCCCATGAGCAATGAAAAATGTAACAGGAAGAGGTTAAAAAAAAAAAGCAAACGTTACTTACTGAATAAAAGTTTAACCCCAATTTCACAATATATGATTGACAAGATAAAAGAAAGTCAGACTTTTGAAATATGTTCTTTTCCCTAATCTCTTACCACAAGTGTGAATTTACTTCCATGGAGAAAGAGCTGATAATCCAAAACAAAAACAAACCAGGAATGTATTGTATTTTCCCTCAATTTAAATTTAGTAAATGAAATGCAATAAAAAAAATAAAACCTCCAGGAGTCTCTGCATTTTTTCTGAATTCTCTCAAAGGCAAAGCGCTTTGATCTGTCCCAAATTCTGACTCTTTCTGGGCTCCCATGCCTCCCTCCTCTATAAAGGGAAAGTAGCAGGAAAAAGGCAAACCCTCTCCCTCCCTAAACATCTGAAACAGAGGAAAACAGATTTTCAAATAAGGGAATATAACAAAAGCAAACAAAACCTTGTTTGTTTGTTTTTTTCATAAAAGGATATGGTATATGACTGGGTATAAATTCAGGGCGTCACCCATAGAGGAATCTTATGCCTATGAAGTCATCCCTAATTACAGAGTTTGACTAACAATACCACAATTATGAAACCACTCCACTCCACTGGCTCATTTAACTATACTTAAAGCCTCAACAGAAATCTTTGCTGAGAAAGGTATACCTACAACTACCTGAAACTATTACTCAAATTCTAAAAGGTATTTAGTGGAGAAGAGGTTCAGTGCTTATTTTCACTCCCTAAGGCCATTCACCTTGGGAATGGCGGTTGACTGAATAATCTATTTACTAATCTGTGTCATTCAGTACCATGTGGGTCAGGAGGCAGGGCACACACATTGGGAAACTCCTTGGATAATCTTGAGATGATTATGAACTTTATATTGATTTTTTCTTTCAATTGAAAGGCAACCAAAGGAGAAAATAGAGGATACTCAGCACAGACTTATCCTAGCTACTAGTATACTAGGTAAATAAATTGGGAAAGCAAGGTAGATTACATAAATCAGAGATGTAGCAACACAGTAAGCTTGTACCGTGAAGTAGAGAGTAACAAAGGGTGGGCAAAAATGGAAAAATACCTGGTTTTGCTGTAAGTGAAAAAAATACAGCTACATGTGAACAATTCAACAGTGGTCAACAGAAAAAAAGGTGTGTTTGTCACCTTCTCTGTCCAAAACAGGCAGCACTTTGGAACACCCACACTTTCCATACCTACCTTTACCAACAGAAACTGCCATTCTGCCTCCTCCCTAGTTAGGTAAGTCAACAGTATTAGTCTCCAGGTCAGATGGGTGTATAACATCCTGAGAGTTATAAACCTCACCTACTCTTACTACAATTCTTCCAGTCCCATGTTTCCAAATAACTTCAGAAGATTTCAAATTTGAGTATCTAACCACATTCACCCACTTACTCATTCATATCCATCAAACCTTAAATGTAGACTCTGTGTTGGGTGCTGTAGATAAAGGGACTGGGGACCCAACATTTCCTTCTCTTGAAGACCTTATTGTCTAGTGAGGGAAGGAGATGGACCAACAAAGATATAATATTAGTGCTACCATGCTATTATAATAATTTATAATAAGTGGTGAGGTTAAAAAGGTGGGCATCAAGGGAAGGTTTTCATGAAAAGAAGACTTGAACTTCATCTTAGAAGTAGGAATTTCTCAGTTAGACATCAATGGTAAAGGGTTAATCTCAAACTGCCTGATTAAGGATAAATGAAGATCAGCAAGTCAGTTCAGTAAATTAAGAGTATACAGTTGAATTATTACCATATAATATCTTTCCTTATCAACCTTTCCTGCTAGACCATGTGTCATTTTCAATTTGTCCAGTTTCCTACTAAGTTTAAAACTTTCAGATGGCTAAGGAAATGGTCACAGGAAATGAAGGGAGGGTGAAGTACATCACTAACCTTTCTAGACTCTTCCATTATACCCTTTATCACCTCATATCTAGTTACTCCAAAAGCCATTTAGCTGCTGACCTGCCTACAATCTTGTCTCATACTGCCAGCCTCCCAAAGATACCACCAAAGGAAAGGGCAACCCTAACATTTGGGGTCCCACTCTTTTCTGTATTTACACTGTCTGCAAAGTTACTTCCTATTTCATGCACTTTGAATAACATTTTCTTCTCCAATGGCATCTTCCAGGAAGTCTTTGATTGTCCCTCACTGAGTTAAATTCTAATTTCAAAATATATTGTTAATCCTAGTTTAGAGAACATCAAACAGGCTTAGAGAAATTGAGTAACTTGCCCAAAGTCACACACCTACAGAAGGTAGAGCCAACTTTCAAATCCAGGGCTACCTGACACTAAAGTCAGTATTCTCAACCATTATACTATATAGAATCTCTTCCCAATAATACTATAGAAAGTTATTAAAGTAGAAATACCGTTAACTTATCTCTGCATTTACCATAACATTTAGTATGTTTGGATACAGTACACTCTCAAGAAGTATCTTTTCAATCAAAAATGGTCCACAACTAGTACCCACACCATTTTGATCACCTCGGTCCTCTTTCAAGAAGCTACAACTTCTTATGCCAAAACAGATTGTCAAATCTCTAACTAATATTCCCGTTGCTCTAAGATGGTTCTATGAGTCACATCTAACCAGTTTTACCTTTCAACAACACTGTTAGCTTTACAATTGTAACTATTAGCCCAAGTCTGTACTGTTAACTCCTATACCAGTACCTTTTATTTTACTCTGCCACCACCCCTCTTTCCTACCAAGGACTCCCTCCTCTTTCAGTACCTCCCTCTCAAATGGTGCATTCACTCTTATTTTTCTTCCCTCCTTGACCATGATGAATGGGAGGATGAATAGAATTCATTCTTCAAAGCCCCAAGGAGGCAGGAGCCTCATACTCTCCTAAGCCACACTTCCTCATGACGCCACTTGCTGCTATTTCTCATTAACTCCCACAGAATTTAGAAGCTTGCCACAAAATTTGGGTAATTTAATTATAGACTTCCTTCTACAGTTATGTAAGTGGACACGTGGACAATCTGGCAAGGACATCCATCATCCTACTTGATTCAGTTCATCTGCCTCTCCACACAGATCCTTAAACTTGGTCAAAGAGAACAATCTCTCCCAATTAGAAAGAATTATTCTTTAATCAAGAATATACACATATTCATCTAATTACTGTCTCGGCAAGTTATCTCAAGATTTTGTTTTTCTCAAAAACAGTCTATATCTCATCTACCTATAGTCTATACACTAACTTGTTCAGAGCAAGGTATAGCGATGGCTTAAAAAATATTTCAACTGACTGCAATATTTCACAGGCAGGGATCATTCCCACCATGACCAATGCCAATATTACTGAAACTATATGTATTAGGGAAGAAAAACCCACATTAGTTACATTTGTCCAAGACACAGAGCTATGCAGCAAATATACACTTCAGAGTACGTAAGGAATGGTAATTCCCTACCCTTACTATAAAAACAAAGAGGCCACACACTACCTTCTAGAAAGAAGGCCCATTCCTATTATAGCCTATAGGAGGTCATTTAGAAATCTCCCTACAAATATGCCCATGATGTTGAGAAATATGAATAGTATGCTGGAAAACGTAGACAGTGACCCATCTCACTAGTATTTTCATTACTTAAAGAATAAGGGATTTACTTAATGCTTGAACTGAAGTCACCAAACTGTATTGTGATTAAAACATACAGAATATAGGCATTCACTTCAGTAAAAACAATGTATTATATAGCATTCCAAAAATTCTTTCCTCAAAACAGTATTAAATAGGTACTAAAAATAAAAGTATTAAATGGGTACTAACAATAAAACAGGCCATACTTCTCTTATGGCACAGTCATCCCTATATATATGACACACTTCCGCTTTACAGTATTTATTAATATTGCTTAATCTCAGCCTCTTAAATGCTAAGTACTGTGAACAACCACTCCCACTGGATCAGTGCTAATAACTCAGTCTTAGTATAAGCATAACCAAACACTCATGTATCCATGTGACTTACTTTTATCTTAGGTACTTTTTTTCCCCAAATATGAGTCGTTGCTATGTTACCTGGAGATTAGTGATTTGTTTTTAACCCAATAGCTGATTTGTCTCAAGCAACAAGTGGTTTGAAGTTTTGTTTGCTTCATTTTAGAAAACTTTAATAGAATCTCAGTAAAGGAGAAATAATAGCTTAAGTGATTCAATATGCCTCTTTCTCAACTTAATGATTTGTTACTCTGAAAATCAGAACAAGTGTCCTTGAGTATGTCATAGGTTTCTAGTACTGAAAGTTTAGAAAATGTGAAAACAGAAGAAGAAAGTGGAAAGGATTTAACTGTTCATTATTCTTGCATTTCAGCATTAGTAAAAATTGCTAGTGAATATGGAGCACAAACCTCTACAGAAGGAAAGTTCAACATCTATTGCATACTTTACTTACTGAGGTTGTTTTTCAGACCTCGAATTTCTGGTAATTCTACTTGACATTTCAGTCATAAGTCAGTGAAATGAAAAAGAGGACATAACTAGATAAGCCCAAATAAAACTGACAGTATTTTCTAAAAAGCATTGTTATATTAATACTCATTAAGTCACAGAGGATTTCAGACTAGAGAATACAGAAAACTGGTTGATGGAATATAAATCTGGATACATTTAACAACTATGTTCCCATAAGTCATTTAAATTAAAATAATATGAGCACAAAGACTTACCATTTTAGGCAACTTATGACAGCATTTCAGGGACATTTGTAAAGTGAACTAAAAACCTCACCTACTGGTTCTATGACAAAATATCTTTCAAATTCCAAATCAATTGAGAAATGAAATTTGTAAGGCTCTATCAAGTGACTAAAGGCAAACTCTGCCTTTTATCCAACTCCAATTGCTGCTGCTGTAATTTTGCAGTTTGGCCTGAGATGGATACAAAAATATTAGGAAAAAAACTTTTTTTCCTAACTGACTGTTCAATGTGAAGATTTTGTTCTCTTCCTATATGCTGCTCCAACATCATCTGCAAAGCAGGCAAGAAGTATGTAGGTTTATTAAGAAGGGCAAAGGAGGCCAGGCACGGTGGCTCATGCCTGTAAGCTTCAGCTTACGAAGCGGCCGGGGCTAAGGATCGCGGTTCGAGTCCCGCCTGGGGCCCATAGCGAGACCTAGTCCCCAAAAAATAGCTGGGCGTGGTGGCACGCGCCTGTAATCCTAGCTACCTGGGAAGCTGGGGCTGGGGATGGCTTGAGTCTGTGGTACCCTGGGGAACGAGAGCCTGCAGTTCCACGGACAAAAATAGCAAGACCTAGTCTCAAAAAAAAAAAAAAAAAAAAGAGAGCAAAGGAACAGAGATGGCTGCTATTTGCAAAATCATGCATTGAGGACCCTCACAAAAATTAAATTAAACTATCTTAGCCTCTTTGAGCTCCTCCTAATACTCATAAATAATGAAACCATCTCAAATTCTCAAATTTTGTCTTTTTTTAAAGGTGATGTACTATGGAGTCATGTTTGGCTACCACAGTATAACTCCCTTTCCCCAATTCCAGCAGCCCCTTGCAATATTACCATCCATTCCTCCATTTTCTCCACTAGTCTGCAAGCTCCTTGAAAGTAGGTGTGGCGTTTTATTTGACTTTGCAGCTAGGCTCATTTTAAGCACCTACTAAATGTTTATTGAGTAAATAAACTCTGATGAAGGCAAGTAGGAAAAGTGAACAGACTTAAACATCATGTAGTCTAAACAGTTGTCTCATGTGGTTTTAAAAAAATATATTCTACTCCAGAAAGCTGTGAACAAAATAGTCAAGATATAATAATTTAGTTCCCACATTCTTTACAAGGAACTGGCCTGTTAGCGTGCTTTATGCACTCTTGTCTAATACTTTACAACATTATAAACCTCTTCAAGATGTTTACAATCTATCCTTTGAGTTTAGCTGAAAGTCAAACAGACAAGTTTTTTGTTTAAGAAATAATTTTTACTTGCAACAAGTTTGGAAATTAAGCTGCACATTTCACCCTTAAAATACATATCCTCATGAATGTTGACAAACCTGTAACTTAATAAGTTAACATTTAGAAATAAATGTAAATTGTCAAAACTTAAGCTATACTTAAATTATTATGAAAATTTGCAACATATACAAAAAGAAATAGTATACCAATGCCAATAAATCCATCACCCAGATTCTACATTTATTAGAATTTTCCCACAATGACTTCACCTATTTTCCCTTTTCTGTCTTCTACTTTCCTTCCCTCCCCTCCCATTATTCCCTAATTATTTTCCTAAATCATTTTAATGCCATCCCCAGGCATTCTGTGATTCACCCTATAAAGCTTTTTTAAAAAAATGAGTTCATTTGCTGGAAATATATCTATTTCTATTCTAGAACCTAGATTCCAAGTGTTGATTTTTTTTTAAGTACCAATATCTATGAGTCACTTAAGTCAAAGGGTGCCAATCCTGTGTCATTTCCTAGAGGAATATAAAACCCCTCCATATTAAGTAAAAGTTTCCTTTCCTATTTTTGTACATAATAAAAAAAGATAAGATCTGAAAGCAGCGATTATTTAAAAATAAGTAAATAACTTTCCTAATAATAGAAACATTGAATTCAATTTAGATTAGAGACATTCTTTAAATTCTTATCAGATAAGAGTTTTGTAAATATTTAATATGCATCTTATCCATATTCTATAGGCTCCTTTTCCTGTGAAGACGACTGTATCAAACTCAAGATACAACAAAGTAACACCTGTCCTTTCCCTGTTTTTACAAAGCTAAAGTATATTAACTCTTCGGATTTTTATAGTACGTGCTTTTTAAAAAAGGACTAATTTTTTTTTTATATTTACTACGTAAGCTTTGACACTTTCCAAAAATACCTGTATAATTTATGGAAAAATGAATATGCTACTGCTAATGAAATTAATTAACCTTTACACCCGAGGGGTGTTTCCATTCTCCTTTCCTATGACAATTAACACTGAAACCAAGGACAACCTTCAAAGATAGATTAGATAGATAGATAGATAGATAGATAGATAGATAGATAGATAGATAGATAGATAGATAGATAGATATAGATAATCACAAGCACAATCAGATATATAGATATATAATCACAAGGCATAATCAAACTAGTTTACGTGCCTCAGCACAAAACAAAATATTATGATACACAACTTTGAAATCACCAGATACAATTTCACTAGATTTGAGCTTACCTTAAAGTTTATTAGTCACTAAAAGGGGACTCCTATGGTATGGACATACCCTGCCTATGTGCATTCAAATACAATACTTGTTAAATGAGAAAACGAGATTATTTTGTTTTATACTTCAATTCCTACCTTATATATAGGTGTATAAGAACAACCAATCTACGAGTTGGGACTTATGTAACTAGCTATATTGAAATAGAAGAAAAAACCTATGTGATAATTACACGATGGAAAAGTGAGTTTGTGAGCACCAGAAATCACTATCCTCAGACTGTGTTAAAATGGTACAACCAAAATTTCATTACCAGTGATTTTCATGCATTTTATAATGTATAAATAAATACTACAATAACTATTTGACATTTTCCAAGAGCAGAACCACAATCAGATCATGACAAGTTCTATCATGAGAGCTATTTCAGAGAACATTAAGAAACCTTTAACAAGAACCAAAGGCATTTGAAATTATACCCTGTCCCTCCTTCTAAGTTATAAATCTATAGTTATTATCATTTAAACTTTTGGCATCTAAATCAACAGATTGTGCTATAAAGTTAGGATTTCAAAATCAAGATTTCAAAAGCATAAATACCTAAAATATTCCCCCAAATAAAGAAGACAGTCTATGTAGGACATTTTAAGTCTAACCTTCAAAAATTTCTCTTAAAACAAATCTGATTTTACCTGAATAAATAAGATTTAGAATGTCTCCACATGTTTAACAACCCAAATACACACATAAGAACTTTAAGCTTCTTAAAGTAAATTTCGGCTAAGCAATTCAATAATGTAAAAGTTAAGGCATAATAAAATGACATTAAAATAGTTACCTTCTGCGTGCGCGGTGAGAGCAAACCTGTTTCTTTCTCATAACATACTAAGAGAAGGAACCTCCCACGCCCAAAACGCCAATCTGGAAACCCAACATTCTTCTTACAATTGCAATGTTTGAAAGCAAGTCATAACACTTCCTGCTCGAGAAAGAGAACACCCTGACAAAGGAATGATACAATACTTACGAATCCTCTTCCTGTCAGTCTCACAGGATTTTGCAAGGTATTAATAATTTCTAACTTTAAAAAAAATGTTAAAACTTCATCCTTTCATTTTAGCTCCACTAAGATCATGCAGGAACATAAGGGAATTTAAAGTTGGTTCAGGTCAAATAGCTACAACCCATATACCTACTTAAGAGTTTGAACATTAGCCAAGTAACCTGCTTATTTTAGAATACATAGAACCAGCTTCTCAGTGCCTAAGTTACTTGTCTACAGTAAAAAGAACACTTACGCTTTAGGTATTACTTACGTTAATCCATACTTATTCATATTCATGCCTTCCTACAACATTGACACTCAGTATGCTAGGTGTTACAGGATTTATTTCCAGCATCTACCTCTTTTTTCCTATTGAAAATGTAAGCTATGAAGTATAGAAACTATGGCATAGCACATAGTGAGCCAGTATTTGCTGAACTGAATAATTTTCTATTGAGAAGCAGTGCCTCTGAGGATGTTAAAGCCTTGGAGACAGATTGGTTTGAAACCCTGGATCTCCAATACTTCTAGTCGTGTTTGTCCTTGGGGAAATTGTGCCACTCTGTTTTCTCATTGTTGTGATACTGAACTAATTTAAAGGGTTTTCAAAATTTAGCCTGGTAAGCATGAACTATTTCACAAATGGTATTGTTAATTGAAATGTACGTTTTAACTGATCTAGCATTCTAATCTGTTAATTCCTAAATTAAGCAACTGGTTAGTTGTAAATACCCTTTATGGGAATGAACAGAAAATCAATAGGAGTACTGAGCTAGATTTACAAGATTACTTCTAATACTGATTTAGAGCAAGTCAGCCGTTTGAAAGGAAATGGAATGCAATGGGAGCATGAATGTGTACAAACTAGAAGTCCACATGATTGAACAAATTCCTTAGCAAACAGCTAATTCTGCATACAGTAAGCCCTCATTTAACATCATCAACGGGTTCTTGGAAATTGTGACTTGAAGCAAAACATATAATAAACCCAATTTTACCCCAACCTGGTTAATAAAAGCAAGAGCTAAGTTCTGCATAGCATAGTCCTGGTTACAAATATCACCAAACTTCTCTATAAAGATCCCAAATGCTCACAGGCAAAACACAGGTCTGAGGCATACAGCAGGGGAGGGGGAAAGAGAGAGGTCAAAACCAGGAAGGAAAGAGCACAAAGGGCTGTGGTGATGGATCACACACTGGTGCTGTGGTGGTATGAGAACTACGGAAACTACACCTGAGGGAAGAAACCAAACAGTATACAAAAGCTTTAAAATTAAAAAAAAAAGAAAGAAAGAAAAACAAGATCCCATACATTTCTAATATTAAACATTTATGTTCACTTCTTCACTCACTCACTCATTCATTTATTTATTCTCTGACTGTTTATTCTGGCTTTGTATTGGTCTTAGGTGGCTGGAGCCTATCTTGGCAGCTCATGGTGACAGGAGGGACTTAACCTTGAAGATGATGCCTTTCATTGTGGGGCCACTCACACACACACCCACAGTCACCATACAGGGACAACTGAGACACAACAATGAACCCAAAGTGCACATCTTTGGGACTTAGGAGGAAAACCAGAGAACCCAAAGAAAATTGAGACAGACATGGGGAGAACGTGCAAACTCCATGTCCATAGTGGCTAAGGCAGGGAAGTGAGTTATTTTCTATCAACTTTATATGAAATATTATTCAGGGACTGGCTGTACATCGCAGGGTAGATATGATGATTGAGACCACCATGTAAGTGCAGAAGTGTATCTGACTCTTGTAAGTAGTAAATGCAAGGTGCTGAATAACTGATGGACATATAATCTGTCTGGCGTATAGCATACATAATATCGTATGTTCCATCTACAGAATAAAAATCAGAGGTAGTAAACACTCTAGTGTTTTATAAATAATATAAAAACTGAAGCATTTTATAACAGAATTCTCAGAATAAGAGGGCCACTCGCTACTGAATTCACTTGTTAAAAAAATTAGGATAGTGCTTGTTATAAGGCAATTTTTTCCTCTCCTCATCACTAACTGCCATTAGCAGACACTGGATTACATTTTCTCTCCTTAATGGAATCATGTCACAAATACTGCATGAAATAGCAAAAGACAATACAATCTAGATCAGAAGGAAGAGAGTGCAGAAACCAGAGGATGTGTTTTTCCATCTGTCTTTGTTGCTGACTCATTGACTATGTGAAGCCTCCTCAACGTTCAAGGCTCAATTTCTCCATTTCTAAAACAAGTATAGATAGCACTGTCAGGGAATATAGGAGATAGCAAGTAACTCAAGTATTCTGAGCTACCTGAAAGAAAGTATATTATATGTATGTGCTATGATGTATTTGACAACATAAAATTGGGATACAGGTAATTGCCTCAAGCAAGATGATAATATCCATGTTAGACCAGTAATATAGGGTTTGCCCAGTCTTACCTATATCCTTCAGTCACACTTGTCACTTCACACCACTGAGATGGATCAGTCCCAAATGCTATTACTTAATCAATAACGCTACCTAGAAATGATTGCCTTGAATGTCGTCTTTCATGGTCATCTGGACTGTATAGCTTTCCTAGTTTTCTTAACTCTAAAGGCTGATCTTCGATAGTTAAATCTGTCAACACCAAGTCACTGATTTTAAAATCTGTTGGCTGTAATATCACAATTCATTTGAAGTGCAAAACATTGTGGCCAAAGTTCTAAGAATGGATACTCCCTTCAATAATGCCAAATTGCTATTTAGTAAATATGAAGACATTTCTTAAAAGGCTGTCTTATCACATCAGTTGTTTGACCAGTTTAACCTGTGGTCCAATTTATAGCTTTCTAAATGTCTCAGCAATCATCTGAGGTATGTATGGGAGAGGAGGAGAAGGGCAGAGAGGGGAGGCATGTGTTTATGTTGGTACTTGTGTCTGACTCTGTGTATAAACAGAACCTAACTTTACTATAGGTAATAAGAATTGGTTTGGGAATTGAAGATAGTGGCAAGGGTCATGTAAAACTTTTATAAGTGGACAACAGAATAAAAACAACTTTTAAACTACATCCCAAATTCATCATGATGAATGCTGAAGAAACCAAATGGATACAATGAAATATATAAAGTTCAAAGTTCACATACATGCACTGGTGAACACTCACCCCAAGCAGGTGGAAAGGAAGGAAAAGGGCACACCTAAAATTGCATGAGAATGGACACAGGTATAGAAGAGTATTTTTAAAGTCTCTTCCAACTTTCATTCAAACGTCATGTTCTCCACCACACCCAGTACCTTCCATGTGTAACATGTACAATGGACGCCTCTCCCACTGAGCTCAGTGACACATTACAATAACACTGATCTATTGTCCTTAATGAAACAAGATTTTATTCACCTTCACAATTTATAAGGCAAACAAAAAAAACATATTAATACCAACAGTGAGTGAAGCACAGAAGCAAAGGAAAACTAACATGAAACAGGTAGCACATTAACATTCAGGAAGCTATCACTATAATTTCAGAAAATTGTGAAGTTCAGGAAAATTATACTAAGGAAGTACTAGGTACATAAACTTCCTGTTGCATGGATGTGTCAGTTTCTACTCAAGTATATTTGATTTATGTAGTCATTTTTTTCTTATTTGTGGGGAATTTATGTAATAAGGACATTTAAGTTTTAATATTCCAATCATATTTACTCAAAGTGGATTAGCTCTGTATTTGGGTATAATACAAAAAGGATGTATTATTATACATTAAAGTATATACTTCTAATGCACTAAAACAAAATGTGGAAATAAACAGATGATTTTAAGTATGAGTCTTTCAAACATTACCAACTGAACTTGGGACAACTGATTTAAAAGATGTCTGTGGTGACTACAGATTGTGATGCTGAATTGTATACTTGAAAGTTGCTAAAAGAACAGATCTTAAAATTTCTCAAGGAAAGAAAACTATGTAATTATGTGAGGTGGTGGACGCTGTTCTGGTGATGATTTCCTACAGATACACACACTGAGTCATTATGTTGTACACCTTAAACTAAATTTATATGTCAATCATATCTCAATGAAATTTGGAACAATGCTGTTTGATGAACCTATAGTAATCTTCCAAAACTTGTCATACGTCATTTTACCATATATAATAAATCACTTTTATTAAAAATACCACTGAGCTCTAAGTATCGATGCTTTGGTAACTGCCGCAAGTTTTCAAAATTTAAAATTTTTGTTTGAAAGTTCTAATTTGCCATTGGAAATAAATACTCTTAGTTGGTTTTCTTATTGTGACAGATATACTTGATAAAATATCTGAAAAAATTTAGGTCTAAATAATCAGTTAATTAGTTAATGGGTTACTTGATCTTTCATGTAAAAACAGTTTCCTACTTTTTAAAATATGGTTATTTTAGCCTGCAACTCAAACTCTTCTACCAAGTTCTTTCCCTCAAGATAACCATTGCACATCCATATGCACCACAAATGTTCTCTATGTCCTCATCACATCAAACAAAATTTTAAAAAGATGTACTAAAAATTGAGCTATAAGAACATTGATTTTTTTTCATACTTCATCTAGGACATTCCTAAATGAAACACCTGTAGTAGGTTTTTCAACAAGGAGAATATGATGTCGAATATGATCACTGATACATTTTGATGCTATAGGATTGCTTTCTGCTAAGGTATCAGCAATTTTACCATCCATTAGCAATTTTACCATCCATTGCTTATATGCTACTGGTGCAAATGTCAACATGGTAAAAAAGCAAATATCCCTTAACTGTTACTGTGAAGGAAATTTTGATTCAAGCCATATATTTTCTTGAAAACTGGTGCTTCATTTAGTAACAATTTTTGATGGAGTCATCTAATTTTAGAGATCAAAAATATAAGGTCTATAGATTTGAATAAGAAACTTAAAAGCTGAGAATACAATTACCAGAAATATACCAATAGGTTTTAATGTGAGTTCTGTGCTTTTGAATTATGAAAAGGGAAATTAATTCATTAATTATGAGGGAACAACTCTATGGCTTACTTACTCCACAGCACATTTTTCAGAATCAATGTGATTTTCCTTATATATGACTTTATCATGGTAAAGATTAAGACAATATATTTGTTACAGAGCAACTTTAAAATATCCAGTTCATATGTGGCAAATCAGATCTTCCTTCTGAATAACAATGAGATTCTTTCTCTAACAAACTAGAATAGAAAGTGTTTAAAAGTGAAACTACGTATGAAATTAAAAAACCACGCCTTTTAGAATATTAAAAAGCAAGTACTCAAAATTATATATGGACAAAATAATATGTGTTATTTTAAAGCAAATTTCAAAACATGAATTAAGAAGAATGGGAGAAGTGATTAAATAGAAATGCCAAATATTGCTGATTCTTAAAGCTGAAAGGCTCATAATTTGAAACTTTTCCATAGAAATAGTTAAAAATCCTGTGTGCTTAAAACAAAGTATTCAGTATTTTGGAAAGCAAAAAGAAAATTCCTGGCTTATATTCATTCACTAAAAAATAGCAAAAGTATATCCATCAACTCTGTAAAAGACATTGAACTAGACGGCATCAGGAAATATAAAAATTTATGAAATATGCCTTTCACACCCAGGGGACTCAAAGTGTCTTTGTCCACATCTGTAATTAATTTCCTAAGATGGGTATAATGCCTCTACCAAGTCAATTATAAGGGGTGCTTATGCTATTACAAAGCACAACTTAAGCTAATTGAATTGCAGATCTACATAATGCAATTTTAAGAAAAAGTAAAGGGAAAATGGCATGAAAAGAAAATATAAAAAAATCAAAAAATAAGAAATGAGACTGGTTTTCTTCTTAAAAGGAAACAAGCAAGAGATGTGAACAAATATGGGCATGGCCACATCATTTTCCCACAACCCATCATCTTATTTCACTTTAGTACAGGAACCATCATGTCATCTCCTTTGAGTCAGCTCTTGTACTACTCACATAGACAAAAATAGCCAAGCAACACATTCATTTTCCATTGTGAACATTAACTATGTTTCTTATATAACTCTTCAAATGACAGAACACATTTGCAAATGCTATACCTTTAATATTAATTTCCAGGATTACCATGTCTTCTTGCCAACACTACTCTCACACAAATAAAGCCCATTTTAAAGAATATATCCACAACTTAAATGTACACTCTTCCTATTACTCAAGGAATTTAACTGTACAGTGATAAAGAAAAAATAAAAGTGATAAGCAAAAAATAAATTACTTAATTATCAGCTTCCAGCTCATTGCTATGTATCACATATTGTCAAATTCTCTCAAACTTCAGACAATGTGTAAGAGTTTTCACAATTCATTTCATTTGGCTTTAAAATCTGGCCATTAAATATTTAAAATTTATCTTATTTTTAAAACACTTAATATTTTTTAAACTCAAAAAAGGCAGCGCTTTGTTTGCTTTGGTTACCAATCTATCACAAGCATCTAGAACGCTGCCTGGCACACAGTAGGGACTAAGTAAATATTTTTAAATGAAAAATGATGGTTACATTGCATTATAAAGGAATAAAACTATAATTTGTCATAAAAGTTTATTCACAACCAATAGCAAATGCTCTTCACTTATAAAGGAAAGCAAAGAAACATACAACCTTTGTCCCTTATATAACTTAAATACAATGATTCCTGAGAGTTAATTTGCCCAAAGAAATGGCTCAAATCTTTCTAATGGCAACAAATTCATGATCAATATTTGACAACTGAAATTGTTTTTTTAATTGCCTACTTTTTAGAAAATAAGGGCATTTCAGAGAAAAGCTGTAGAGTAAAAAATATAAATAGCTCTGAATTTTGTTGAGTTTGACCTCAAACTTGCCATACCAAAAAAAGAAAAGGATAAGTATCTCCTAGCTGTCAAGATATATCACTACTTCAACTTTCTTAAGTTTAAAATACCTACTTTTTGACCTCACGAGGAATACATAATCTTCAAAACAAAGAGTTGCTTTAATATTTCCTGCCTCCTGCCTTGTCCAAGATTAACCTTGTCAGTTCTTAGGAAGACATATAAAATCCCCTTTAAATGACTAATTTAGATGAAATGGTAACATGAAGCTATAGTTTATAAGATGCTAGTTTCTACTTGTTACCAGAGGTTACCATCACTTCAAAGTGCTAAATGCATCCATGAAGAGATTCACATATATTTGCATATGAATTACTTTCTGACTTCTATTATTGTGGAGACATGTTCCCCCCAAAAAACTGTTGGCTCCTTGTCTAATAAAACATCCTTAAAACTGCCAAATTCACTTCAAGAACCACTAAGTATTCTTTGTCAGGCAAATTCTTCTATGCAGTTCTTGCAAAAACATAGGCACTTTCAAAACATAACACCAATTAATTCCATTTCATTGGGAGTTTGTCATGAAGAGCCTGCTGTGTATCTCCTTTGGCTTTTGGTTTGTTTGTGCCTTTCACACAAAAAAAGATGCATGTAAAACATGCAAATTTTGAGCATGTTTACTTTTGGAATTGCTTTTCAGACAACAAAACAGTTCCCCAGCTTTACAAAGTTTCGAGTTCCTTTGTCAGATATAACAACAATTGCATTGTGTTTTCTGCTTCTACCCATTCTTCTCTCGTTATGTTAGTTCCTTTGGTTATGTTGCTATTAAAGTTTTATTAGCTTAATTAAAAAAAAACTTTTTTGATCTCCAGAGTGTTTTATTCCACAACAATGGCTGCTATTTTCTGCATATAATGGTCATTGTTAAATGTCACCTGACACAGAATACTGAATACACTGTAGATTTATCCTTATGATTGGCTGCAAAAATACCAAGGTTTCAGAAAGCATTATATGCCCTTACTATTCAAATATATGGGAGAAGCCTAATACATTTTATTTACTTTATTTTTTGTTGAGATGCTCCAATTAAATGTCTTTGAAGATGGAGTTGACTCCATAAACAATATTATGCTGGCTCTAATTTGTAGAGACTGGACTGACCAGTGTTGCTTGCTTAGTATTTTATTTGGCAATGTTACCTGATGTAGTTAAAAAGTCTCATTGTGATCGATTCTAGCCTTAAATCAAATAGTTTTTGTGCCTTTTACTTGATAAAACTATTGTTTGCAAAAAGATATTAATGCAAGAATAAATTCTTCCCCCTCTCAGTTTATCCTTCACCTTAGTACACTATCTTACAAATTGGTCTTCATTAGAGGTTGCTCTCATAGACCCACTGACACTTAGAATCCATTGCTTTAGAGAAAGAGTTTCAAAGTCTTTCGTTAGACTACATACATACCAAAAAAAGCAGACAGCATATGAAGAAAGAAACTGGAATATACGTTTATGATGAGACTATTTTGTTATTCTTAAAGTTATAATTCTTTTTGATTACAAAAGGTTCTGTTACAGCTATAACTATTACTGAAGCAAAATTAGAAGTTCATAGGGAAAAACAAAGTTTTAATATTAGTGATAATAAATTTTACTGTAATGATACTAAAACTGTGAGTCACATACTAAAAAGCAAGGATCTTTTCAGAATCAAGAAGCAATTCTACTAACTGTATATAGGTAGTATAATTGGAGTGTGATTTCCAAATTTTTGGTTTCTAAATCTATCCACTTAATACCATTGAAGGCTATTAGTGATAACTTTTATAAAGGACTAGAAATAGAAACTAAGTTAGAATATAAACGGAATGGGAAAGAGAGCCATAGCTTTTCTTCCCACTCTGTACTTCCCACTCTGAATTATTAAGTCAAAATGATGCAGGAGTAGTGACACAGTTGAAAATTGTATAGGTGCCAAAATGCCCTGGTGCGCAGAGTCTGAAAGAACTGTGAGAGAAAATGGGAAGCGGGATAACGGGGTATAAAAAGGATGAGTGGGGAGAAAGGAGGAGGGAAAGATGAGAATGGCGGACTGAAAGAATAGGCCCACATGGCCTGGCCAGCGGAAGTCCCTGGGAGAGTGAGCTGGTGGTGGCAAGAAGCCACATGGTGGGAGAGTGGCTGGCAGAGATGCAGCAGGTGTGAAGTCCAGATGCCAGAATGGCAGGCCGGTGGGGGGTGTGTGTGAGGGGGGTGTGTGACTAGGGGCTGCTGAGGCCAGGCCTGGTAAATGTGGCCAGACACTGCGAAAGCAGGCCTGGTTAAGAAAGGGCATGGAGCCGCAGTAAGGTGGCATATTTGGAAAGCTGATTTGGGATCAGCATTTTTGTTGAAGCAGTTTGAAGCGCCTTGGAGAAGCAGAGCAGCACGGCACACTGGAGAAGAAGCAAAGAGACGATGCTGGAGGAAGACTGGACTTTGCAGATGTGCCTACTTCTCAGGTTTGGAGGGGCAAAAGGGCACCATCATGGACATGTGTTTGGGACTTCTGGACTAAATGGTGATTAGGGTAAGATAACTGGCCACTTGTGGCTTTGAGGACTTTCCGTTTTCCTAGTTAATTTCCCTTGTTAATAAAACCCTGTTGTTTAAATTGCTCTGTGACTTTGGCAACTGCTATACATGTGGATGATGTGGACCTGTGACTTGTTGGTTAAAAGCTTCCGCCCATTTCGACCAATTTCAAAAAGAAGAGTGGGAAAATTCTATCTTGAAAACAGAAAGTAGAAACAAAATCATAATCTAATTCACTTTTTGCTTACCTAAAACCAGTAAAGTGACATTTTTTCTTCAGCTCTAATCAATTTAACAGTCTCATTGTTTTATCTTTTTATACCTAATCATAAGCTTCCAGGAGTCTTTTTTAAATAAAGAGGCTTATCAATTTTTTTGGAATCCTTATGATTGTATTGCATATCATATTTGTATAATCAACAACCAAACATACATGTCTCTTAAAAACATTTTGTTTACTATTAATGAATAACAAAGGCACTCAAAACACCAATACCTTAAATCCAAATTTTTTTTCTCTATCTGAAATGCATTTGTTTGAGACAACAGAAAAATTAAGTCCTATTTTTCTTAAGGCAGAAAAATAGGTTTAGGACTATCAAAAGTAGAAATCTAATGAATGGTTTTATAAACATCTAATAGTAACCTTTCAAAAATTTTAAATTTGAAAACCTATCAATGATTTAGAATTTGAAAGTTATATACATAACCAAAGGTATGTCTTTGGGGACAAAAATCTTTATAGAGATACTAGAACAAATACATAACAACAAATCTGACAAGCTAGAAGAAATGAATAAATCCCTAGAGGCATAATATAAACAAATCTGACAAGCTGGAAGAAACGAATAAATCCCTAGAGGCATAATATCTACTGAGACTGAATTATGAAGAAACAGAAAATTTGAACAAATTACTAGAAAGAGATTGAATCAGTAACCAAAATTTTCCCAACATGTAAACATCCAGGACCTTCACCAGTGAATTCTACCAAACATTTAATTAATAGAAATTCTTCTTAAACTTTTCCCAAAATATGAAGAGAAAGGAATGCTTCCAAACTCATTTTCAAGTTAAACATACCCTGTTAACACAACCAAAGATAACACAAGAAAAAAAATTGCAGACCACAGATACTGAACACAGAAGTGAAAATCCTCAACAAAGATTTAGAAAACCAAATTCAACAATATATTAAATGATCACACATTGTGATCAAGTGGGATTTATTCCAGTGATGGAAGAATGGTTGAGCATCAATAAATCAATCAACCTGATAAACAGCATTAAACAAAATAAAAGTTGAAAATCGAAGAGCATTTCAATGCAGGAAAATCTAAGAGCATTTCAATATACACTTACGATTAAAACTCACAAGAAAGTGGGTTAGTGGAACTCACCTCAACATAATAAAGGCCATATATGACAAGATACAGCTAGCGTCATAATCAATACTGAAAAGCTGGAAATGTTTCCTCTAACATCAGGACCAATATATGGATGCCCATAACTTACCACTTTCATTAACATAGTACTGGAAGCTCCAGCCATATAATTAGGCAAGAAGAAACAAACGGCATCTAATTTGAAAGACTAAAATGGTCACTATTTGTAGATGACACGGTATTATATACAGAACATTCTAAATACTCTATTAAGAAAACTATTGAAAGCCAGGCGTGGTGGTGCGTGCCTGTAATGCAAGCGCTGGGAGGCAAGAGACTAGGAATCACTTGAGTTCAAGGGTTCGAAACTACCCCAGGCAACATAGCAAGACTTGTTCTCGAAAAAAGCAGCCAGATGTGGAGGCAGGTGCCTGTAATCCCATCTACTTAGGAGGCTAAGGCTGGGGATCAGTTGAGTTCCCAGGAGAGGAATTACCCGAGGCAACATAGCAAGACCTAGTCTCAAAAGAAAAAAAAGAATACTATTGAAACTAAAATCTGAATTCAGTAATGTTTCATGGCACAACAATCAGTTGTGTTTCTATATATTAGTTACAAATTATTTAAAGGCAAAATAATCACATTCACAAATTACACTTAAAAGAATGAATTATCTAAGAATAAATTACTCATGGACTACAAGGGTTAATATTGTTAAATCTATACTACACAAAGCAATCTACAAATGCAGTTCCTATCAAAATTCCAATGGCACTTTTCATAGAAAGAGACAATCTTAAAATCAATATGGTGCCATTAAAGACCTCAAATAGCCAAAGTAATATTGGGAAAGAAGAACAAAGCTGGAGATATGACATTCCCTGGTTTCTAAGTATATTACAAGCCATAGTAAACAAAACAGCATGGATTTGGCAAAAAGACGACAATGGGGCAGAAGAGAGTCCCAGGGGGAAAAAAAATCAACAAATATATGGCCAATTAATTTGCAACAAAGGAGCCAGGTATATACAATTGGGATATGAATTTCTTCAATAAATATTAGGAATGTTTATTAATGCTAGGGATACAGGACTGTCACATGCAAAAGGATTAAACTAGACACCACCCTAGCACCATACACAAAATTAAAACCATAAAACTCCTAGATGAAAATATAAATAGTAAAATTCTAGATACAGGTCTTAGTGATTTTTTGAACCTGACCCACCAAAAGAAAAAGCAACAATATAAACAATTGGAACTATATCAAACTGAAAAAGCTTCTGCACAGCAAAATAAAACATCAATACAACAAAAGGCAACCTAGTGAATGGGAGAAATTTGAAAGTCATATATGAAAAAGGGTTAAATTGAAAATGTATATAAAAAATTCACATAACTCAATAGCAACAAAATAAGCAATCTAATTAAAGAATGGGCAGAATATCTGTATAGCCAGTCAGGCATAGTGGCATGTGCCTGCAATCCCAGCCACTTGGGAGGTGCAGGCTAGGAATCACTTGAGTGCACGGGTTCGAGACTACCCCGGCAACATAGCAAGTCCTAGTCTCAAAAAAATAGCCGGGCATGGTGGCGCGTGCCTATAATCCCAGCTACCTGGGAGGCTAGTGCTAGGGATCGCTTGAGTCTACAGATTCGGGACTAGCCCGGGGCAACATTGTGAGACCTAGTCTCTTAAAAAAAAAAAAGAAAGAAAGAAAGAAAAGAAAAAGAAATCTGAATAGGTGTTTTTCAAAAGAAAATATACAAAGTCAATGTGTACATGAAAAAATGTTCATCATCATTAATCATTGGGAAATCAAAGCTACAAGAAACAAACACACACAACAAAAATTAACTCCTACCTTATGAGAACAAAACAGTGGGGAAAAGGGACAAAAAGGGGGAAAGAATGGGAGAATAGACAAACTGGGTAAAGAAAGCCAATTGTACAGTGGAAATACTGATATAATTGGCCTCATCAAAATATTTTGAATATTTTGTTCTATGGAAGGCTTTATACAGAGGCTGGGAAAACAAGCTACAAACTAAGAGAAAATAGTTGTATACCAAATATATGACAAAGGATTATTATGTACAATATATAAATAACAATCCAAAGCCACTATCTAAAAAATATGTAAAAAGAGATGAGCAAACGTTTTACCAAAATAGGACACACAGATGGGAAATAAATACATGAAAAGATAATATAACAGCACTAGTCATTGGGAAATACAAAATGAAACCATGAGATATCATACTACACCTATCAGAATGGCTAAAATTACAAAGTGACAATAACAAAATGCTAACAAAGGATGGGGGAAAAGTGGATCGCTTGTACCAGTGAGAGTTTAAAATGATGCCATCACTGTAGAAAATTTTTTAGCAGTTTCTTACAAAACTAAACATGCACATCTCCTATGATTCAGCATTTTCACTCTTAAGGTATAAATTGAAAAAAAATGAAAGTGTATATACCTGTCTATAGTAGCCTTATTTGTAGTAGTCAAAACTGGAAATGTTCCAGATGTCCTTCAGTGGGTGAATGGTTAAAATGGGTACACCTATAGCACAGAATATCACACAGTACTAAAAAGGAAGTGTTGATGTATACAACTTAGATGAAGTATTATATTAGATATATTAGACATTACACTGAGTGAAAAAAGTCAAACACTAAATGCTACATATTCCATGAGTCCACTTTACAATATACACCAAAACAAAACAAAAACCTAGAACTCTGATTGCAGAATTAAAGGTACCAGAAAGGGAGTATAGGGGTTTAGGAGCAAAGTGGGGAGGAGACTCAATGAACTATGGTGTGAGGTTATTGTGCTCTGGTGGTAGATGTAGTATAACTGATGCTTGTGGAGACATGAACCTGCATTTAAAAAAAAATTTCATCCACTAAAAGGATACAACCCAGTGGCTTTTACTTTATTATTTAATTAAAAATTTTATTTATATATAAATTTCACATCTTTGTAATCCCAGGGATCCACCCCCCCCACC
>PVHY01002631.1:0-88557 GCA_004024945.1 Uropsilus gracilis | reverse complement strand
ATATTTTGAATAAATAAAAATATTTTAGAAGAGCTGGGGTTTCTTTCTGACATAATTAAATGTTCAATAATTAAGAGTAATGGTGGTTGTACCTATTAATATACTAAAATACACTGAACTGTAAGCTTTAAGTTGGTAAATAGGTGTTCTGATACCAGTTTTCCATTGCTTGATGCACCAGCTCAGTGCTCACAATTTATCTTAATTCTAATACTACCCAAAAAATACATCAGATTCTAGAGATGGTAGCGTCTAATTCAGAACATATAATCCCCCAAGCAAAAACAATAATGCAAACCTACTTTACCTTAGTAAACATACTTTGAAAAAGAAAAAAAAATAAATTGTTAAATACTGGCGGTGGTTTGCATATCTGCAGTTCTTAGCTAAAATAAATTTAAAAGAAAATCTCTTGGTTGTAACTTCAAATTGTGACCAACTTACTATAAATCAGAGGTTCCCACAATCCCCTTCTTGGTTTTGATTAAGTTTGCTAGAACAGCTAGAAGAACTCAGAAACATATTTTATTTACTAGACTACTGGTTTATGAAGCCAGGTGTAATGGGAAAGGATGTCGTAGAGGGCACAGAGTTTCCATTGTTTTTCTAGGAACATTGCTGTCCCCAACTCTTCCAACACAGACGCTACCTATAACCAGACCTTCTGGGTCTTTATGGAAACTTCATTACATAGGCATGATTGATTATATCATTGGCCACTGGAGATAGATTCAATCACCAGACCCTCTCTCCTCCTTGAATGTTGAAAGGGGTTTGAGGGGGATGGTATAAGACTTAAAGTTCTAACCCCCTAGTCCCACACCATTGATTCCATAGGCAAAAGGACTCCATATTTTAGTGTTTCCAAAGACACACTGGGCACCCTCTCCACTCAGGAAATTCCGAGGGTTTTAGGAGCTCTGTGGCAACAATGGGGTAAACACTCAGATACATATATTATAGATGATAATATTAAAACTGGTGGCATAAAATGTAAATTAAATCACAATAAAGCTTCTAAAATGTAAAAAAACAAACAAGTGTTGCAATTTCCTCTTTGATTCTAAAGTTAAGCAGTTCCCCCAATGAGTGCCACCCACAGCATTTCATTCAAACTTTGTTGGTGGGTGTGGCATGGTGGCATACACCTGAAGAAGTGTAATCCCATATTTCTGAATCACATAGTATTATAAACTAATGTTACCATAATCGAAAAAGTATGGAAAAGTAAAACAAAAAACTGAAAGAGCCAGTTTGCTTAGTTGTCTTTGAGATTCGCATCATTACCCATTTTAGCCAATGGGTTCCTAAATTACTGGTTTGCGGATTAGGTTTTCACAATTTTATCTCCATCAGCAAGGATCATTCATGTTCATTTCTTTTTCATGCTTCCAGATGCTTATGTGGAGACCTGCTGCATGCCACGTGAATTTTGAAAGAACTAGGAGATTGGGATTTATTTTCTTTCTCCATAGAGAGTACAGTTCTTTTCACCGCACAGAACAAGAACTGCTACTATCTTTGAAGAAAACAATATACAACGGACACAGTACATCCAGACAATACATTCATTTGATCCTCACCCATCAAAATAAAACAGTGATCAGAAGCGGGATTTTTTCATCTTATTTTAAAGTCTGTGGCAGTTAAGAAGTTCAGGAGAGGAAATTAAGGTGTCAGTTATACCTGTAGTTATTTTTAATGTCTTTGAATCAGGTAAAACTTGACAGAATACTTTTTATAGGAAGTATAGGAGCTACATGTACAAGCGATGGCAAATCAATGTTTTTAAAGGCTTCTGCATAGAAGGATAATTCCACAGCTGCAGAATTAACTACTGCAGAAGTACACACTGTGCACAACATCTACAATTTAGTAAAGCTGGAAAGAATTTTATTTTTGCAAAAACTAAACGGGGTGTGGCTCATTTTCTTGCCAAAGGGCTATTTTATTCCAAGACACTGGTGTCTGCTGACCTTCATTTATAGGCTGAGCAATGTTCTATTTAAGTCAACTTAACTCAGAGTGGGGCACTTTTTTTTAGGATGCAATAATTATTGCAAAGAAATAACAATGTTTAAATTTGATTTGTTCTTAGTTTAGAGTTGATTATATTTCGTTATATATAAATGTCTTTGTTCATGTAACGTTTAAATTTAGAAATTATTTTATGAGAAAAAGGATGATCTCTAAGTTCATTTTCTTCAAGTAAAAATATTTTTAGGTTTCAAGGAATCCATATTTCTTTTAAGTTTGCCTCTTTTGCTAGTCTGGAAGAGTATCTTTGTCATCTACTTTGCAGTCTAGTACCCAACAGGGGTCATTAAATTGTTTTTCAGTTGAATGATTGATGAAGCCATTCCATAATGGCTTGTAAAGAAGTAAGGCTTTGCCATAATACTCTCCTTGCCTAACTATTACTCTGCCTGTGGTTTTTACTCTATCAATATATTACAGAGAGAGAGAGGAAGAAGGAATTTGGGGCACATTTTAAATTTTTTCCATCTATTTATAAATGGTTTATAGGCCTTGTTTTGTATAATGCTTACACATTTGGAGGTACTTAGCATCATCTTTACCTTACCTTCATCTTACTCGAATCTTCTCTATTTAGGGAAGTTTTCCACCTTTTCCTAAAACCTAAAAACATTCTAACTTATTTTTAAAAAAGAGTTTCTAACTAATGGTGGAACACTTTGTTTTTGTTTTTTTGTTTTTTTTTTTTTTTTTTTTTTTTTTTTTTTTTTTTTTTTTTTTTGAGACGAGGTCTTGCTATTTTTGCCCATGGAACCGCAGGCTCTCGTTGCCCGGGGTACCACAGACTCAAGCAATCCCCAGCCTCAGCTTCCCAGGTAGCTGGGATTACAGGCACGCACCACCATGCCCAGCTATTTTTTTTTGGAACTAGGTCTCGCTACGGGCCCCAGGCAGGACTTGAACCACAATCCCAAGCCCCGGCCGCTTCATAGGCTGAAGCTTACAAGCACGAGCCACCGTGCCAGGCCTTGGAACACTTTGATTTTGTTTAAAACCAAGTGTTTGTGTTTAGAGTATAGCCTATGTTTTTATATATGCAAATCTATCTATATTATGTTTTGTCATCCTATAACGATAATTTAATTATTTGTAAAATTATCCTAAGACGAAATATACAATTTTAAGTATTCATAACTCCTTGTAAAAAAGATTCAATTGTAACTTGCAACTGAAGAGTCAAATTATTTGTTGGATCTGTCAACGTCCATTGAAAAATTCCACTAAAAGAGTTAACGGCTATCATAAATTTAAGATGTTCTTGAGGGATTTATTTATTTATTTACTTATTTATTTATCTGTCTTTGGTATAAAAGTCCTAAGATCTTTGGTCAGTGGTGAGGATAATTTCAGTGGTTTTGATAGATAATGAAATTCTTTTTTCAAATATGCAAAAGAGATAAACATATCCTAGATTCACCCATTTCTAAAAGTCACATGATATCTTGGATTGATTAATTTCATAACTCTGATTTCCCAAGCATTATAAATTTTCATTAATTCATTTTCTCTTTTCTTCTATTTGTCAAAGATAAATTCTAACAGCCACATTTCAATTATTGCAGAAATACTAAAGAACTTGGAAGTACTTTTTTCCCTAGTTGCAAATCAGGAATCCCACAGTATTAACTTTTATCCTGATCTAATCTATATCTATTAGTGACAATGAGCTTATAATGGTGTCTGTAATGTAGTAAATGAATCATGTTTCCTATTTTCCTTTGAAGGAGACTTCATTAGACTGTTGAATGGCATAGCCTTATAAAAGAATAAATTAAATGATTAACAGGTTTCCTAGTTAAGCCAAAAAGTTTCTTTAGCCTAGAACATTGTTAAAATCATCTACAGTTTGTAATTTGCAAGGTATGAAAAGGTTAATATAAGTTAAAAATAAAGAAAGTTAACAATAAAGGTGGCAGAAGATCTGAGCAGATAATTCATGAAAGATATTTCAAAAACTAACATATAGAAAAATGTCCATCATCATTGCTTTAAATAAAGGAAATGCCAATCAAAACCACAGTGAGATATCATCTCACATCCAAGAGAACGACTTATAGTAAGAAAATCCCCAACTACACGTGCTGGAGAGGATGAAGAGAAAATGCAACCGTATTACACTGGTAGAAATATAAATTGGTGCAGCCATTTGGAAAAAGATCTGCATTTAACTTTTGTTTTTTTTTTAAAAACCTAGTCGGTGGGAGAAATAGTGGGACAACAAAGTTAGGGAAAAAATTAATAATAAAAAAAAGCCGGGCAGGGCGGCGTGTGCCTGTAAGCTTCAGACTATGAAGTAGCTGGGGCTAGGGATCATGGTTTGAGTCCCACTCAGGGCAACATAGTGAGACCTAATCCCAAAAAATAGCTGGGCGTGGTTATGCACGCCTGTAATCCCAGCTACCTGGGAAGCTGAGGCTGGAGATTGCTTGAGTCCGTGGTACCCCGGGCAACGAGAGCCTGTGTTTCCACGGGTAGAAAGGGAGACCTAGTCTGAATGAATGAATGAATGAATGAATGAATGAATGAATGAATGAATGAATGAATGAATGAATGAATGAATGAATGAATGAATGAATGAATGAGTAAAAAGTGAGACCTAGTCTCAATGAGTGAATGAATGAACGAATAAATTTTTTTAAAAACTAGAAATGGACATACCATCTGACCCAGTAATCCCTTAAACATCTATATGAAGAACATAAGGCAACCAACTAAAAAGACCATAGCCTTCACAATGTTTATTGCATTATTATTCAAAATAGCTAAGACATGGAAACAGCCTATGTGCCCACTGATATAGAAGGATGGAAGTTAAGAGCATACTGCTCGTTCCCACCGGATGCGTTGAATCCTCCGTGTCCGGAATCTCAGCAGGTCCAGGTCCATGGTGCCACGTGGGAGGGATGGGGCTTGAGGGGCAGGCACCCCGCAAGAGCCTTCTGGTTCATGTGAGAGGTGGGGGAAGCCCTGCCAGGGTGCAGGCAGGTAGGGAAAGGTGGTGGTGGGGTGGGGGGGAGTGGGGTGGAGGTGGGAGGGGTAGTGCCGACACTTAACCCCCTTTGGCCTATTCCCACTCCTATTCCCTCATCAGAAACAAGAAATCCGGAAATAATCCAACAAAAAAAGTGAGAAGAGAGATTTGCTTAAAAGCCCTGGACACACATATCCGCTTGGTAGGAAAAAAAGAACTTAGCGCGAACTATCCAACACAAGACTGTGAGACCAACTATAGAGATGACCAACTACAGAGACGACCATCAGGATTACTCCAACACCATCACTCTCAACCGGGCCTAGGAGCCAGAATTATGGCTCAGAAAAGCCTCCAACAAAAGCAAGGCGCACCCCGTCTGGACAGAAGGAGGAAGGCCACAGAAATATGGCAGCAGCCTGACAGCTCAGTGGCAATCCATGAACGAGGAGATTAAGCAGACCAACCATCAATTGATATCTTTCCCTTCCAGGGAATTTTTCAACAGACGATGACAGAATGGAGAAGACATACAGAACGGAGGAACTGGAAATGTCAGACATGAGCTCAGACTGGCTGTCCAAGGCAAGTTAAGACTGCAAATCTGAGATACGCAGTCTACTGCGCCCCAGGAACACTGATCCTCACCCAGGAAAAGGACATTGCTCCAGGGGGGAAAAAGGGACTTAGGGCTAGACATAACCAGCAAACAGTAAAGAGAAAGGAGATGTAGTGACCAGAAGAGGGGGTAGGGGGGCATCCCCAAGGGGACCAACAACTGTATAAAGAGGAATGATGTTATGATACTAAAAGTAAATAAAATTGAAAAAAAAAAAAGAAGTTGTGACATAGCCACACAATGGAATATTACTCAACGATGAACGATAAAATGTATGAACGACAAAATGTGGCCATTTATAGCAAAATGGTAGTTTACATGAATTACGTGCAGTAACGTCAGTCAGATGACTAAACAAATACCGATCTTGGCATAAAAGATGATTCAATAAAGCAAAAATATTTATAAAAATTAGGGTACACTGACAACTGAAGCAAAGTGTCTGAGGTTAAGAAGAAGGGGGGAAAGTGTAAAAAAAAGTATAAAGAATGATGGTTGGGGAGGAAACTGAAAAAGTTGACATCCTAACATAAAATGAAATAAAACACAATCTTCCACAGTCTCATGAAAAGCAATAGAAACAGATCTTCCCAGTACCACTACGTAAAACAGAAAAAAAAAATCTCATTTACTCTGAATGGTGATACTTAAAGGAAGGATGAAATACAGATACAATACAAACATATCAGTCAACATTAACTGATCTGTGAATAGACCATTACCTGAGCACCTAATATACGCAAAATTTTTATACATGTTCATATTTAATTCTAAGTACCACACCATCTTTGTCTACATGGTGAAACAGTTTTCCAATAGTTAAGGAACTTCCCCCAATGTGACAGAGATATATAAAATAACAAAGTAATCGGAACTGGTGTTTTATCCTAAAGTGAGCTTTAATTGTATGGACGTGATCCCTCTGAGAAGATTTAAAAAAAAAGGATGAGAAAAGAGTTGTGGGGTAAGACAAACCTTCCACATCGCTTCCTGATAATGGTGGAATGCCTAGGCCAATGTGGTCTTTGGGGGACAAAAAAAATTCCAAGGTATGTGAAGCTGGATGGGATGACTCTAGGGAGGCATCTGCAGTTACAAATGAGTCATTCAAATTAAGTCATGTGCTTATAATTTGAGGAGTCATCATATACTGAAACTAGGGACAAATTAGGTGGCAAGATCAGAGTTTTTACTAGTATTAGAACTTTGTTTAGTTATTTAAGTAACCTGATGAAAATAATAAAACTGAGTTTACTATGTGGTATCAAAATCATCTGAGAGGCCAACAGCCTGAGATTTAAGTCTATCACCAAACACAGTCATTTATCCAACTCCAGCATCAAACGTTTTTCTAAGATACTGAAAGTTTCTGGTTATAAATAAGCTCTGAATACTTCAAATGATTATATACAGAAACCTGAAATCTAAATGCTACCTAAAAACAAACCTCTTTCCCTCCCCCATTAACCATTTCAGTTAAAAAAAAAAAAAAAACAACCAGAACTTCCTATGATTGTATAACTCACAGGATTCTACTTCATCTTGCTTTGCACCTGCTAACTAGATCACAGGAAACAAAAACCATTTCCAAGACATATATTTTACCTAAACCAGCTCCCGTATAGAGTCACATACAACATACATAAAGAATGGTTTCTTTTTCTTCTTTTTTTGAATGCCCCAGTTTGAAATTAAGCTTCTTTATGTCTAAGTCAATGTTTAAATCTCAGAGACTGTCATATGAAATCATCTAAAAGAAATAGTCACAAAATGAATCTGTCCAAGTGTTGACTGAAGGTTAAGTATAAGATATGGGAAAACACAAACATCCAACAGTTAGGAATGGGTGAAATAAATTATGAAAAATCTATCATATGCAATATTATAGAGTAATTTTAAACATTTTCAAAAATATGTGGTTATATCAAAACATGGTCATTATGTAGTAAGTGAAAAGCATGAAATAATACTGTATATAATAAATCCCCACTTATAATGGATACTGTTGGCTTAAGCAAAGGACATATACGGAAACCAATTTTACCAAAGGTTAATTGATATGAGTGAAGTTCCCAGGGCATATTTTTGATAACAAAACATCACTAAACTTCTAAAGAGTCAAACACTTCTAATGCTAAACAATCATCAGTATCCGTTCATTCATCATTCATTCACTCATTTTCCAACTAGTTTATTCCAGCTCAGGTTCAAGGATGCCTGAAATCTATCTTAGTTGAGAGTTCAAGGAAACACTTGATTTTTCATGAGCAATATAAAACCAAATCTCTTTTATAGGCAATCAGAAAACTAAGAATGATATATGAAGAGCCAACAAATTTGGTAACATTTAGCAATGAACATCAAAATATTGCTCAGTAGTTACTTAAGGGTAAAACACACACACACACACACACACACACACACACACACTAATGACTTTAGCCAGCTATGGTACTTTGGTATAGTATTTGGGGAGGGAGGGGAAAATATAAATATTACATTTTATTACATTTAGGTTTGTATTCTCTTATTATTAACAATTTCTTATTTTTCAGTATATAACATCTGACTTTTTGTTTATAAAATTGAATGGCTCGAAAACATTTACAGACTAGTAAAAATTTGGCAAAGACTTAAATGACTAGAATTCTACTATTTCTGTAAACGCGTGCTAAAGCCTTATTCTTTGTATGATATACCATTACAATACTTTGAATTTATATAGCACCTGTCTGCTGAAGATTTGAGGCTTACTTATATCTATAGCTCAATTATCCATTCAGCAGGACTGTGAAATACACAGATTGGATACAGATGGTTTACAAATCAAGCAAATTCAGATATGAACAACAGAGAACTTCCACGATTAGCTTAATACAGCCTATCTGTCCAAACTGTAGAAAGATTTCAAGAACCTGAGTTAACATTTAATGCATTTTCCAAGAAACCATACTACCTTCTTTTCACTAAACAGATGTCTAAGTTGATAAGAAAAATTAAACTTACTCATAATATAAAATATATTTTAAAAATATATTTTAAAATCAATGCTAAAGGTGCTCAAAACCCCTGAGGAGGAATGATAAATGATCTAATATTAGTTATGGATTAAGCCACTGGTGATCATTTCCCTAAAACTCACAATTGGCCAATAAAGCATTTAGCAGGTGCATTACATTTTTAATAATACAGGTGTATTAAAATTTGACAAATCAAGTGATAAAATATAGCTGAAATAACCCATACTGCAGCTACTTAATTACAGAACAAACCAAAAACCTTGAGCTGGGTCCTCAATTTAGAAGTATGTGGCACATGTACATACTCAATGCTAGTTATCAATATAATAATTTAATAATATAATAACAATATAATAATTCATTGAGTTTCTTGAGTCTAAACCATGAGTCCGTGACAGAGTCATTTCGAGAATGCAGTTCTCCTGAGACCAAATCGAACATACTTGCCCCCCTTAATATTTTAATTTTCATTTAACAGCAATCCTTTTTATCCCTAAGCCAGTTTATACATTTATCTTTCAAGTGCTAGGGATAAGGTATATTAGACATAGTTCAATACTGAATTTTTTGAAACAACCTTAACTTTATAACCACAATAAGTTGGCCCAAATATTATCAGACTTTCTCTTGAGATTGATATTTCATGATTAGACAGATTTTTTTTTAATATTTCTAAGCTGAAACTTTAATCAAAGCTTTTTCATAACTAAAAGCAGCTAGTTGTGACCACCGGTGCCTAAAAGAACTTCCAACAAAAAAAACCTTTGAAACTCCCAACACACTGAAGATACATTATATGGTATATAATTCTCTGAAATAATTATATATACAGAATAAAAAATGAACTAGCTCAGTTTCTGCTACACTGAATTTCATTATTTTCATAGACCAAATTTTTCCACCTATGAATTACTTTTTATTGAAAGAAAAGTTGTCATATGAGTAAGTACAAAATGATTCTAAAAACAGATACCCAAGTTGTCATGTATTGATATATGTTCATTTTCCATGTTATACCAGCTACTTTTGAAATCTGTATTAAATAGTAAAACTGTTTGGCACACAAGTTCTACCTAGATTATGCTACATGAAACACAGTAACAAATTCATGAATTTATCATATGTGCTAAGAATATAATGTCAGTAAGTTTCTTGGGGAGGAAAGTAGAAATAATGCCTAAAACAGAACATAGAATAATAGGAAGGAGATTTTAATGTCTTTTCCTTATCAGTTTCACCCAAAAAAAAAATCTCACTTTGGTGCTCAAACACCATGATTAAGTCTCTTATTTTCAATAACAGACATACTGCTTGCCTAGGAACAAAATTTCATTTCATTTCTGATAATGCCCTGGATACTGACATTCTGCCAGTATAAACAGTCATGGCCAAGTCTAATGTGAGTTGTAACCATTTGTAGAAGAGACTTAGTCCCAACCAAATTACTCACTAGGTATAATTAATCCTTCTACCCAGATGCCATAAAACTAGACATTTCCAGCAACAAACTAGACGCTCACTCTTAGGTAAGGAAAGTTTGAAAGCTTGCCACATCCAAGAGTAGAAACTAAGAATTAGACTCACAATGCCCTATTTGAAAAACAAAACAAAACAAAAAAAATTCATTAAATCATACCACTAAAAAAATTAAGTTAGTGGTTTTAAATAAGTAGACATCCCAAGACGATGAGACTCTATGGACTGAGAGCTGAGAGCCTAGGAATGAATCTATTTTGACATGACTTAATAACATTTTTAAAAGGTGCTTATCTTTCAGTTGGATAGCTGGGCTCTTTTCAGAGGTTAGGTATTAGTTCAATCTAAAATTATGTTATCACCTCCCTTCCACTAGGGGGGGTTTATCTACCAGTGTAGTTAATTAACTCCAGTAATTCAGGTGCAGCTTAAATATACTTGCAGTTAATCTGTACCAGAAAGGTAGCATTGTTGTCAGAACTATGTGCTCAAAGCAGGTTTAGTTTTTAGGCTTAGAAACTCAGGCATAGCACAAAAATGAAGTTCTGGTCATTTGGAAGTTGCTGCAGCAGGCAAAGGGGTTTTGGCTAAGCCTATAAATCCAAAATCTCTGAAATATTTCCAGTTTCATTTTAAGCTGTCCTAGTTTTCAAGGCTGAAGATGTATCAAATAGATCCATTCTGTAAACAAGTTTTAAAATTTCTGCCCATGTCTATATACTTGTAGCATATAATCTGAATAGCCAAACTGCCACGATTTCCAGGCGGCAACCTGACCATGGGCCAGAGGGTGGATTGTGGTCAGTTTGGGAGATCCCGCCATGTCCGCTCACTATTCTAATCAAACCATCGACAGGCAGAAACCAACCAGCTTAATTATCAAATGTCATGTCCACTTTTTTGAGCCTTATTTATGATCCAATTAATTCCAAACTGCAAATAACTGTTGGTTAATTTTAGTCAAGAGATGCTCTATCGCCTTTAAAACGATGCCTAATATTAGAGAACAGTTCAATTAGAAAATAGGCCAAATCCAAGAAAATGGACAGTCTATTTTAAAATGTTATTTTACAGGATATGGTTTCAAATTTATCCTTCAGGGATGAAATGGGGCAGAGTAAAGGAGGATTTTCCTTTAAAAAATTAGTAATATGTTTTTAAAATTAAAAGAAGCCATAACTAGATTGAAGGGCCACAATGAAGATATAAGTCCCAGTACAAACTTTTCAGGCCCTATTTGAAAAACAGCTTGTTTTTATTTTTGGATAATATCCGAGCACCAAATTTCCTTTCTGTACCCCTCACCCAAATACAAGTAGAATTCCCTTGGTGGAGGCTGGTTCACACTCCCTGTCCCTTTTATAGTTGTGATAGTTTTGGGAATTTGGGCAAGAGCCATTACATTCCAGTTTTAAAGTCAAAAGAAGTCATGTGATCATTACCCTGGGGGCAGCCGAGACTCAGGGCACATGACACCAAGCATCAAGTGTGGGTCTTTGGCCATTTCGTTGATATACACTGCAAGCTGCCCCTCCCGTTTTCACTCCCAAATAGGTGGTGGCTTCTAGTAAAGTGGACCCAGTGCCTCCCTCCTAGTAGTTTTTATTTTTGCTTAGGTTTTCTCCATACTGTGCGGCCAGTCAGGCTCCCTAGTCCACCCCAACCCATCCTTAACCCTCCTAACTGGTTGGGCACCCCCAGCATCCAGTCTCATCCTCAAAGGCGAGGCTCTTTACCCCAGTTAGTTTTAAGCTCAACCTCCTGCACCATTAGGGATGTGCAGATGAGGTGAAGTGCAAGAAGCATCGCTTAGGGGAAGTGTCTAGATGGCATTAACTCCGGTTAACCTCCCCGGTTGGGATCACCTCCTGCCCAGGCACTGGGCTGTGGGAGCGACCTGCACCCTAGTAGCAGCGATGTCGGCGGCAGCAGCAACTTTGGGTCTGGCGAAGTGCCAGGTCGGGGGTGGTCGGCGTCCCCCAGCTTCTCATTTAGGGAGCTCAAGTACTGCGGGTGGAGAAAAGTAAACAGCCTCTAGAGCAGCTGTGTGCGGCGGGTTGGGGGGGGGCAAAGAGGGGGTTATTACATACTTCCCCCCACCGTCCCCTGGGCTCTACCTCCCAGGGAGCCCCGAGAAGTCCCCGGCTGCTGTTGCCCCGGTCGCGCGCTGGGGGCTGCAGAGCCAGGAAAGTCGAGAAAGGAGCAGACGGCTCCCGGCGGCGACAAGAGGAGAGCGGAAAGGTACTGCCCTCATGGCCGTGAGATGTTCAGCTACTGAAAGGGGGAAAAGTGCTTACTCATAGGGAGACGCGGTGCGATTGCGACGCTCTCGCTAAAGGCAAGGGAGGCCAGCGCTAGGCAGGCAACAGGAGCCTTCTTCCCTGGCCCACGAACCCCCGCCTGCACCCCCCCCCGCCCCCCCGCCAAAAACCCGGGTCGGCTGAGCCCGCGAGGTCACCCAGGGCGGCGGGCGGGTGCTCTAGGCGTCGCAGGCTGCGGGCTCCGGGATTTCCTGAGTCGGGAGCCGGAGAAGGAAGGGGGGTGGCTGGGGAGTGGGGGGGGGGTGAGGGGGAGGTGGCAGTGGCTGGAGAAGAACTACGGAGGGAGGTTCGCCGCTTGATTTCCACTTCGGGGCCGCCTCCACGGCAGAAAAGAAGGGCAAGGGCTGGAGTCAAGGACTCGTGTGCAAGGTCGGCAACAACTTAAGAGCAACTAGTGAGAAAGCACCATCGTTACAGTTAAAAGTAGAAAACGTGTTTGCGACTGGGGAGGGGGGTGCACCACCACTCCCACCCATCCTAGGGGCCAACGATCGCCTCTAAGCCTAAAGGCTGGCACTGAAATTTCTCCAGTCTCCCAGTCTTCCCACCTCCCCTGCTGCTAAGACCCGGGAGATGCGCTCTGCTGGATCCGCTCCTGGCCGCACCCGGGGAACCAGTTCCCCCGTGTCCGCCAGTACCTACAAAGCACTTACCTAAAGTCGCAGAGGACCCGATCGGCCGAATACCTCCGGCCAAAGCACTCAGACAACTTCTGCCTCGCGGAATCTTTGCGGCTGTGGTTTCTAAAGCCAGCGCTCCCTCCCCTTCAGCCAGCCCCCTCTGCCCCTCCATTGGCTCCGACGCAGCGAGCAGGCGGCCTGGGAACCAGGCAGGGGATTGGGCCACGACGCTGTCACTCACTGGGTGGGAAGCCGAGAGAAAGAACACGGGGATGGGCGCCTGGGAGGGATGGAGACTAACTCCGCGGCAAAGAGGGGTGACTGGTCCCCTGCGCCTGGTTCTTTCTCTCCCTGGCGTCTGGCTGGGAGCACATGTTCAAAAACTCTCGTGGAATAAAGGAAAAGGTGGGGATGTCGAAAACGAGAAGTGAACGTCGGCAAGCTCCTGTTTAAGCTTGTGAAGTTACACCTTCTCCCCTTATTTGTGAAGAAAATGGGCACGGGAAGGGGTTTTAACTACTAGTTTCATCTGCTCCAATCAATCCAGGTTAGGGAAACCTCAGCGGCCTTTCGTTTCCTTACGAGGTTGATGGAGCAGAATGTGGACAGGACAGGACGGGCTCTCATACCTTTGGCTTAGTGCTAAGCAATTTGTTGACCAAAATGACCTGCCTGGAATGTTTGACCAAGCAGAAGAGGTGATAGGTAGAAGTGGGATAGGTGATGGAAGTAGTGTGATTTACTTAGTTGACGGGAAACGCCTGTTAATTCTCATATGTCACCTTTCACCTGAGAAAGTTTGGACGTTGGTCCCAGCTTCCCTGGATACCTTTTCTTCTCTGTCCATGTCTTCGCCTTCTTGTCATAGCTGACCTCTTTCATTAATATACAGGGAGATTTTCCCCCCTTACCTGCATTCCAATCCTTTGGCTCATTCTGGGTCCAAAATCAGACCTGAGGGCCAGTTTGAGGGATTCTCCAGGGTCAGGTCAACAGAGTTGCCTGGGGAATCTCTATAGCAGAGGCAGTCTAAGTCCTTTCTTGTTCCAGTTCTAACCATTTGGTTCAGATAATGCATGCTTGGAAAATTTTTAAGACTTTAAAATTGTTTCAGTCACATCCCATTTTACATGCATTAGGAAAAATGCTAAATAAATAGTGGTCTGAAGAATTGAATGTTCTTGTAAAGGACCGTCCACTTCATTTACTGTTATGAATTTCCTTAGAGAAGTTTACCTGCAGTTAGGTGCCAGGGCTACCTAAATGGGAAGAAGTGGGGGAGTTCACATGCAGCCTGATGGCTAGACTAGCCAAGAGGTACTTGGCACTGGGAAAAAGCCTCGTTAAATATTAATTAATGATTAACCAACTGGAAGAACTTATGAAGGGCACAAGAAGGTGAAAAAGAAATGACAGGGCAATCATGCTTTCAAAAACATGAAATTTGTGAGATTTTGTACAGGTCAGCATTGGGTCAGCCCATAAACACTAATTTCAGTATGTTGGTGTTGGGTGGACCATGCAGTGCATTGCCACACACATTTACTCTAAAAGTGAGATTCCAAAATGACTCCAAAATGAGATTCCTGGGCTTTCACTAATTAGTTCAACGCTTGGTGTGACTTTGTGAAAATTAATACACAGAATCTCTATTTAAGTGAGGCTAGCTGAGTTTCCACACCTAGCAAACTACAAGACCCAGCATACACTGCTTCTCCAAAGGGAAGTGATGTTGCTTTAACACAGCAGAAGGAAGGGGATACCTCATTGCCCAGGGAGAGGCCCCTGTAGAAGCTATATAAGTGGGTGCCAGCTCTTGTACAGGGGAACACACTTGTGTATCTATCCCCATACTACTGGGGTTTGCCAATTACCCTTTTGTTGTCATCTCCAAATAAGCCCGTTTTGTTGGTGAAATATCTGATTACTTTTAGTTTGAGAATCCTTTACACATAACTTCTACCTGTAGTGATGGTAGTGCATTAGTTTTCTATTTTTCATGGTATGGGAAATCATCATGGAAGACCTTCCACGTGCTGTTGTAAACTTAAGTTACAGCCTCAGCAGCAGTGTGAAGGGACTCTACAAGTTAGATTGTCAAACATGATTATTTGTCTTGATTGGTTAATTTAGTTTGTAGCCATTTATTAAGTTTTAAAATTTAGAAATCAAAATATTAATGATCCTATAGCACATGCTATTTAATGCTTTCCTGTTTTTTATTCCAGAAAACTTTCATAGAAGCTTTATTTTTATATCAAATCTTTGTTTACCACGATCTCTGAGAGTTAAAATTCAGCAATAGTTTTTTATCATGAAATTCCATTTTAATGGAAGTGTGGTGGTTCATAGTTTCGAGACTGTAGGGTACCCAGATGGTGGTACTACTTCTCTTTGGCTCAGGAGTTTCCAACAGATACAATGTACACCAAACATGGCAGTATCTATTTGGATGTTAGTTGATACTCCTATTAAACAAGCAGCACAGTAGAATCCTGGCAGAATTCCATTTTAATGACCATATTAAAATAGATATTTTGAATATAGAAGACTTTTTCAAAGGTTAGCATTTTGTTCTATATAAGGGAACCCCAGACTCAAAGTTCTATATACAGTGCATTTCTTTCTGATTTTTCACACCATCCATTTAACCCTATAGGAATATTCACCAAGTAACCCAAACTTGATAGTTTTCCTATCAGTGTGTAAAATTTGCACTGATGATATTTAGGGGTCCTTTCAGGTACTTATGGGCAGGTTATATGCTATTACTTATCTTAACAGAGCTTTGCATAAAGCCTGGAACATATTAAAGAGTTTAGTAAATGTTTGTTGAACTAATGGCTATTTTACGGTTCTATTGTTATAAAAATAAAAACAAAACTATATATGTATATACACATATATACATATATATTCACAGATTCTATGAATCAATACCTTAAAATTTTTTGTCCATCCATTCCACCTCTAGTTTTCAGTTTCATACATCTTTATATTAAATGATTTAAAATCAATGTCACAAACATTTGGAAACTACTTACTATACTTGTTCCATGTCAGTAGGAGTTTCTAATCTCCCACTTAGGTTTTATCTCAGTTCAAGCTACTTTGTTTCTTTCTAGAAGCAGCACACGGCTTTCTCTGCTCTTTCTTTGCTCTTAGCTCCATTTCAGCACTCTCCCCAGTTCAATGCATTTTCAAATGACAATCTATTGTTGTTAATATGGTTTATATGATTATTCTTTATCATGTCATGCTATTTTGGGATCTTCGATTGATCTGAGTTGTTTTTTAATTTAATTTGTTATATCTGTTTAAAAACACAACTTGTATGTTAAAATCATAGGAAATAATGATGCAAAGTTTTAAAAAATTAAGTGTAATTTAAAAGGTTTCTTTAATCCTTGAAATATTAAGAATGGAGGAAATGGAAAACCATTCAACATAAAATATATAAAGCATACCTTTAAAATTCTGAAAAAAAAGAATGACTAGGCTGGAGTATAGAAGGCATCTTTTATGCCATGGGCTTGAGCTGGCCTTTGAAAGATGAGAAACACTTGATAAGTTTAACTAGAAATGAAAAGCATTCCATTCCCAGGAAGAGAGCAAATGGAACAACTTTAGGTGAGTTTGCCGTTTAGACTTACTTCCTTTCTCAGGTTTTTTCCTTTCATACAGGTTTTTTATGAAAAACCTGTATGAAAGGTTTTTCATAAAGGACCAGAGTGTGTGTGTGTGTATAGGTATATGTACCATACAGTCAATGTTGCAACAAATCACCTCTGCTGTTGTTCAACAGAAGCAACAATTGACCATAAATAAGCAATTGGACATGGTGGTATGCCAATAAAACTTTATTTGCAAGAACAAGCAGCGGTAGATTGGATATGAGGGCTGTAGTTTGATGACCCATTGTAGATTCTCGTGTTTGTTCCAGCATGAACGTGGAATCTGGATGAAGCAGTGCTCTTAAAGGGATATTTAAGTAAGAGTTGGATGGTTGAAGATATGAAACAGATAAAGATATAAATTAACACCATTTCCGGCCGGGCACGGTGGCTCGTGCTTGTAAGCTTCAGCCTATGAAGCGGCCGGGGCTAGGGAACGTGGTTCGAGTCCCGCCTGGGGCCCGTAGCGAGACCTAGTTCCAAAAAAAATAACTGGGCGTGGTGGCACGTGCCTGTAATCCCAGGTTCCTGGGAAGCTGAGGCTGGGGATAGCTTGAGTCCGTGGTACCCCGGGCAACGAGAGCCTGTGGTTCCACGGGCAAAAATAGCGAGACCTAGTCTCAAAAAAAAAAAAAAATTAACACCATTTCCTAATTACAAGCTAAAATCATTGCAATCTTTAATACCAAGCAAGTGATGGGTGTCTGTTTTCTACTCTCACTTTTTTATCTTTCAATTTGGAATTAAATCACAATAGCACATTTCTACCAAGGGGGAAAATGACAACTACAACTACTTCTTATTGAACTCCTTTTTGTGTGGTAGAACTTGTACAAGAAACTTCATATATATTATTTCACTTAATGATATTCCATCAAATGGAAGCATTATTAGTCCAATTTTAAGATGAGAGAACTAAGGCTTACAGAATAAGTAACTATTTCCAAGATCATTTGACTGGTAATACGAGGGGCAGGGTGGGGAGGAGAATATTCTATCTCATGTCTGTCTCATGTCTGACTGGACAGCCTGTGATTACAAACATATGATCTCACAGGAAATGTTCATTATACTTTATCCCAAGAAGTATAACATGGAAACATTGCTGATGATTTCATCTGTCTTCTCATTTCCATGAAAAATTAACCAACTAGAGGTAAATCTAGAAGCAGGTATGTTTATTATGCTTGTGTCTAAATGTTAACTGCGTATAGTAGCATGTATCTGTTTTCATAATTATACATATGGTGTTTCTTTCCAGCAAATGGCACTGTCAACTTTGAAAAGTAAGTCAAGGTGTCCATGTAATTGGTATTTATCCCAACAGCAGCAGTAAGACAATCATTCTACCTTCCTCTTTAGTAATGTTTGTAGGTAATTCCCAGGATTAATAATATAGATATTTTAGTACTGTGGCAGCAAAGTAAATTTTATTTTCAGCTTATCGTTTACAGGATATTAAAATATAGGCTAATTTAAGAGGAAAACGTGGTGAAACCAATTGCTTGCTACAGATGCAAACAGATTTTCCATTGATCTTCTAGGTAAGATATAACTTGAGATGTAATTTACCAAATTTTCCAGAAAACGCATTATGACAGCCCAGGTTATCCTACCTGATGGATTCTGAATTGTGGGTCATGTAAACCATATTAAAGTAG
The DNA here is from genome assembly GCA_004024945.1 of Uropsilus gracilis. Lineage (NCBI taxonomy): Eukaryota > Metazoa > Chordata > Mammalia > Eulipotyphla > Talpidae > Uropsilus > Uropsilus gracilis. The sequence continues at coordinate 70,158 of PVHY01002631.1, read as the reverse complement.
TTATAAATAAATTAATATACTGGAATAAATGTGTTGATATAAAAAACATCCTTAATATGCGGCTGACATTTTCTTAACTAATATTTAATATTGGCTCTCCTGAAGCATCAAATTGAAAAACCAAATCATTTGCTAACAAAAACTTAGAATGTTTTGTATTGGAAGGAACATTTTAGACTACTCCTTCACTTTACGATTAGTAAAACTGTAGCTCACAAGAGTGGATAATTCAAAGCCTTTTTTAATAGTAATTTTACCAGGCAACATTTCCAGGATTATAATTTTTTTCTATACTATTCAATATTAAATATCAGTTTGCAAATATGCTAAATAATGATGCATTCTGGTAACATTGCCATAATAAGTGTGATGTAGTTGGGTGAAGTCCCTTCTACCTGTCAGTTTCCAAGGGAAGTCAAGTTATTAATAGGATACTGGTTGAGGTCCAATAGCAGGGAAGATATAGGTGGTCTTCAAAGACTTTCATCTACAGAGCAAAAGTAGGGCCAAGACAAGTGAAATGTGTTACCCTGCCAACCAAGAGAAATGCAAATTATAAGTTTCAAGTGCCTAGTTTAACTTGAAGGAAAGTGGCAAGGTAAAGCAAGGAAACCTGAATAGCTATTCAGTGGAAAGGTGATTTGGTGATTTTGAGATAATGCTCCCCAAAGATCCTTTATTCTTACAGCTATTTAATTCAGCTTTCTAGTTACTCAAATTCTAAGAAGCATGAAATCGCTATATTATTCTTTGAGAAGTTGACACAATTATTAATCTCATTAGGAACAATTCATTGTCTGCAAAGATGTCAGGTCATTCTGCCACAAAGTGGAAAGACATCATCTAGTTTGTTTCCTCAGTTCTCCTTTCCCCCTTATTGTTGAGGATACAAAATAATTTATTTTTGTTAAAGGAGAATCAAGACCTCTGTAAAATCTGAGAAAAGGATTCTAGTTTTATTATTTGTTTTTTACAATTTTTTTCCTTGACAGAAACAACACTACTCCTTACTTCACATGATAACGACCTTTCAGAATCAGTGTAAGTTTCAACTTTAGCAGAGCAGAAAATCCACTAAGGAAAGAAGCATAGGTAACAGATTGCAAAAGGTTGACCGTACTTACTTTAAACCCAAATATGAATACCTGTTTCTCCCAACTCCCAGCACCATGTGTTTATATATTGGAGATTCCAGGATGCATAGAATGGATATGCAAGACTGGAGCTAGTTGTTTAGGAATTTTCTTCTTTAAAAATTTGATTGGGAAAATTTAAGAACAGAAATCAAGGTTTTTCCTATGCTTTTTCTGCCATTTTGACTCAAATATATTTTTTTCAAAAATAAATCAATAATTCTATTAATATTTACATTAGTCCATGTTTGGTCAAATAAAAGAAATCTGATGTATACCTTTAGAACGGTTCAACTTCAAAAATGCAAGTCAAAAAAGAGGGCTAATTGAAGGCTTTCATAGATATTTCTTCAAATGTCTCATAACATTTAACAAATAACCAGAAATTATAAATTCAGTTTCAAAAAGGGAATTGACACACAATTTATAAGATGTTTGGTGTATACAGAAAGATTGAAATATTATATAAGTTCAGGAAATGCATAACTACTAGAAAGCTTTTTCAGTTATTCAAGACTATATACAACGAAATTGCCATGCTCAAAGTTAATGCCTGTTTTTCTGTTATTGCTATTAAAAGCCCCTAAATTAATTGCAGTGCCTTAGTGTTCCTTGGAATGAAATATGTGCTTAGACATTAACATCTACAAATGTAAAACCAACATCTTAAATCTCAGAACAGGATACTGTTCTTTTTTATGGTCATTAAGATAGGGCATTCCAATTACTTTCCTTCAGGCTTAATAGAAACTGCATGAAATGACTGTTGGTTTGTGATACCCAACCGTGTTTACTGCAAAACTCTTCTATTTTGTGATACTACTTTCATTTATAGATAATTTAATTAGATTTAATTTTATGAAAATGAGCTTTCAAGGTATACATAGGTTTTAACATTGTTTTTGAGAACATGAAGACATCCTCCTACATAAACAAAGTATAGTTATGATGCAATGTGAAGATTGAATTTTTATCTGGTAGTCTTTTCCAAATTAAATTCAAGCAATTGTTCTCTTACTGTTAGTTGTGTTCTGGCATGTTATCTGGAAAGCTAGATGACAAATATTCATGATATTTTAAAGTAATTGCAAGTAAAACAAGGTTGCATTGTGAATCAATTTTAATTCCTTTCTTGTTTTTTTTCCCCTCTCAACATTGTGGGGTCATAAGTTTCTACAAACTATAAGAAGTTATTATTGTACCTGTTCCAGGATATTCTTGGAAAGACACAAAAAAGAATTATTTTTCCTTTTCTAAAATCAAATGCAAATGATCAGATATGTAAACCTTAACATGCAAATTATTGAAACATTCCACAGATTTTCTGCTGCCACTTCTCACCCCACATTTCCTTATTCTCTAGCCAAACAAGATATTTGATCATTTCCCAAATATGCCTTTATACCTTTATAATTCAGTTTTTTTTTGGGGGGGTAGAAGGAAAAACTACATTTCAAAGAATCAGAACTTGGTCTGTCTCTGTTTCTTACTACCTGTGTGGCTTTGTAGAAGTCATTTTTTGTGACCTGGTGTTCTATGAAAATTCAGAGACTAAGCACTTCAGTGTATTGCTCAGTATATAGCATGTACTCAACTGTTATTGAATGAGGGTCAAATATAACATATATTTGATCGGTGGGGGTGTGCTTTTATGATCCTTTTTAGCTTAGCAAATCCCTGATCATCTTTCCAGTCCCACATGAAAGCGTGTCTTTGGATGTGACTTTACCAGGTCTTCTAGACAGAGCTGAAGGTTCTATCTCTGCATTCTCATAACATCTTACACCTAGCTCTGAGAGCACTGTGTTGTTATTGTTGACTTGTCAATTTCCCCATCTAGACATAGGAAGCTTCTTAAATGGTAATGATTCCATTTTATTGGGCTGTGTGTCCTTAGTTTCTAAGTCCCAGGTACATGACAACGCAAATAGATATTTGATCAAAGATGAAGAAAACTGAGTTGTCAGCCAAATACTACACTGTAGGATTTGACTATATTTTTAATTCTCGTATCCATGACATTTTTAAGTGAAGTCACCTTTCCTTATATTTGTAGCATTGGCGCAGTGCCTGACTTTAAAAATGTTTGTTGAGTTCAAGTAGGAAAAAACTTGTCACCCATTCTTTTCCATTATATAAGTAACTCTCCTCCCCCCACTTCACAGGGTCCTTACTACATCTGCCTTTCCATTTATGATCTCAGTCTCTGTTTTCTTTTACCAGGCACCAAAGAATAGATTTGAATTGGATAAACTCACTCTGGTAATGTGTTATTAACTATCTCCTTGCTATCCCTTACAGTCAGACCTTCAGTTCTGCTGTATCCGCCCGGTGACAGTTTGAGGGAGAGGGAAGTTTTGGATGCATACTCCTTAACATATATTTCAGATTGCATTGTGAATGTTATTTGACAGGTCTAGCCCTGGGGAGATGTGTGACAAGTTAGATAGATGCATCAACCTGTGAAATCCCTCAGTTTGGGGTTTGAGGTTTTAACAGAGAATTTAGCACACCAAGTCTAATTCTCTGCAGTGACTTTGGGAATGCTGAAGTAATGACTGCTTATGCACCTGAAAGAAAAATTTTGGCTCCACCTACCACTCAGATTATTTGAAATGACTCCCACTTTGTTTCTGTTTGTCCCATAATAAAGAAGGAAGGAACCATTTTCCATGCTGACTGTAGTATGAAAAAATTTGTGGTTTGGGTGGGTATTCAGTGAGCAAATAACATACTAGAATTACTTTTGCCCCATGGGTTCTATCAAGCACGATGAGTATATATTTATCATGGATGTATAACATAGATTTTTTGGTATTTTCTCGTGTAAAATTGGTTTCTTGTGGAATGTGTTAAAATTCCAACATATGTCATCTTCTTTTTCAGTCTTTAATTGGAGGATTAACATCTGAAGGTCAAGGCAAGAACAAGACAATTCTCTGATGTCTACAATTTAAAATTCTTGAAGAAAGTTTTATTTGTTGTAAAGAACACTCAAATATTAACCGTGTTATGGTGATCAGTGGATGTACTGGATTGTACAAGGAGAAATATTTTGTCTGGGTATCCTAAATTCAACTACAGTGAGACAGAGAATTATTAGTAAAAGAGTAAAACTTTCCTTTTGCTTTATCCTGATACTTGTTTTATCTCCTTTCAGACATCTGCTCCCAGAGACTGTTGTCTTTCCTCTATATTCTCCTCTTTCAATTAGGGAGACAGATAAGCAGTTGTCTTGAGAATATAAGGTCACTGGCATTCCATAAATGAATTCCAATGCTTGCTACAGAAACAAGTGGTGAGTGTTCTCTGTCACTTGCAAACTATAAATTAATTAAGTGGACAACCTTTTCTTCTTTATTTTATGCTTTCCAGGGACTTTTAAAATACCATTTGTTGCATTTCTGATTATAAAAGTAATCAGTCATTCTAGGAATTAATGGTACAAAAAAGTATGAAAAGAATAAAAATCTCAACACTTAGAGATGGCAGCTGTTTGCATTTAATGTATTTATTTGCAGGTTTTTATGTTATATAATATATTTTAAAAGAAAATGGGAGTCATATTATATATAACGTACTGTACCAAAGAGTCTTTACATCTGAAATATTCTCAAGTACTATTAAGTATTTGAAAGCAACATTTGAAATTGTTATATGATGATTTGTCATGTATCTATACCATGAATTGTTTTATTTTAATTGCTTTATTAAAGTAAATTTCATTATAATATATGTTTCAGGTGTACATAATTGGAAATTAACATGTGTACAGTATATTAAGTTCACCGCTGAAATTCCAATTCTATCTTTCCACATAGAGTTGTCCCCTTTGTCCCGATTTACCTACTTCCTCATCCCAATCCCCTTAGGGTCATGATTAACTGGCCTTTTCTAGCAATTTATTTTAGTCATCATTCATCTGTTCATTTTGATTATATGCTACATATGAATGAAATAATATCGTGTTTGTCTTTTTCTGTCTGGTTTATTTCATTAAGCGTATTTTCCTCTAGTCCAGCCATATTGTTGCAAATAGCAAGACTTCATGGATTTTTTTCCAAATAGTAGAACAGTTCTCCATTGTGTATGTGTGTGTGTGTATATTTTTTGAAGTACATTGGTTTGCAATACCGTATATGATTTAGGGAAATAGGCTTATACCTCTTCAACACACCACCCACTCCCCCCCACCATGAACCACCTTTTATCCATTTGCTAGTCAAAGGGCATTTGGCTATTTCCATGGATTATTTATTAAAGCCTATATAATTTTGTTGCTGAACATCCAACTTCATTTAAATTTTTTAATTTGAAAATAAGTCTGTACTATGAGTTTCTGACTGTTTCACCAGAGTAGAATCCTACAAGGAACTTGCTGGGTCTACCTGCAAAATTCCCACCACACCATCATGACACAAAATTTTTAATGATTTTATGGAAAATTGTCACCATTTTATCCACCTACCAACAGTATTTGAGGGTGTCTGTCCATTTCACTGCTCTCTCCTAAATAAATATTTTGAAATACTTAATTTGATTAACAAATGGTATGCACTACTGGTATTTTATAGTACTGAACATTTAACAAATATATCCAATCATGTTCTTGTACTTGTCTCATGTATATTTATTTCTGCTTTATTCTTTAGAATAAGACAGATTTTTGATTTTTGTAAGCATTTTAATAGTTCATATCGATCATCTCTTTTTTAATGTTTGCTGCAAATACTTTTCCCAGTTTGTGGTTTGTCTTTTAGATTTTCTTGTTTAGTACTGACTTTTGAGCTTCAATTTTTTCCATTTTTCGTTATTTGTATCTATGGCTTTTTCAATTTGTGATTTCTTCACTGCTTATATTCTTTAAAATCCCATTTTTATGTGATAGAGGCTTTTGTTAGTTTTAATTATTCAAACTTAAAATTTTGAAGGCATTATATTTGTTTTATACAACTGCAAATATAGGTATAACTGCACTTTGCCCATTTTAAATATTTTATGGGCAGGTTTAGAGGTGTTACACAACTAAGAGCAGACGTAATTCCTTTTTAATAAGACTGCATGTAGAGAGACTGAATCTTAAACTGGATTTTGTAAAAAGAGCTTGACATGTTGATACTTTATTGCAGAGAATAAATATGTCGATTGTTTCCTATGAATTCATTTCACTTTATGTAAAGATTTTTGTAACTCAAAGCAACTCAACACTTAAACTATAGAATCTCCCAGTCATTTTCATGTTGAGGAATCTCTGACTGTAGTCTCATTTCAGAATAGCTGAAACAGTGGTAACTCAAAGGGTAATGTTTGAAATTCCTGCATCATAGTCACTTAGATTATTCTATTAAAATGGAGATTCCCATATCCCTCCTTTAAAAAAACACACACACACCTTATTCAGATCCTTTATTATATTCAACTACTGTTGGTGGAATGTAACTTGGTGCAGCCTCTATGAAAAGCAATATAGAGATTCCTCTAAAAACTGAAAATGGAAATACCATATATGACCCAGCAATGTCAATGTTTTGTATTTACCCAGAGAATATGAAAAGGCTAGTAGGAAAAGATTAGTGACACTCTATGTTAATAGATGCATTTTTCACACAATAGCCAAGTCATGGAACTAATTTAAGAGTACATTGGCAGGCAAATGAAAAAAAAAAAGTAGTATAATATACTCACTGGAATATTACTCAGCTATCAAAAATGATTAAACAGGTTCTTCAGGTCATCTTCTGTGGACCTGAAGATGATCACACAGAGCAAAATAATGCAGAATGTGAAAGGCATTTACAAGATGGTCTCACTCACATATAGAATAGAAATAACCAGAGAAAAAAAGCTAGAAAAACACAGCAAAAATGATTCTTAAACTATGTGGAAAGTATATTGGTTACCAGAGGGGATGGAGAGAAAGGAAAAGGAAATAAGGGAGTGAAGGTGACAGATCTGTGGCACTGGAGCTTTGGAGGAGTGTGAGTGTAGTGCATGCACACATGGAAGTGTGACATCGTATGCCTCATTTATATAATTTTGTAAACTAGTGGCATATCAATAAAATTTGAGAAAACAATAAATTTCCTCAGGTTTGACTCTCAGAAACCACATTTTAACAATCAGCCCGTGTGATCTCATGTACTCTAAAATTTGAGAATCTCTGGGCAAGGGAAGACTATTAAAAAAATGGAACCATGCAAAAAGAAAATATAAAAAAATAAAAGGAAGCATGTGAGAACTTCAGGTTAAAGATAGATCTGAAACCAGTGTAACAGTGAGTAGGCAGAAGGAACATTCAGACTGTAACAGTAAGTAGTTGAAAGATCAATGGTCTAGTAATCAAAAGAGGAGCTCTACTACTTAGTACCCTTATGTCCTAGGGTAAGTCAAAATTCTTCAGGTTTCTTGCCCTTAAAAAGAGGATAAGAAGAAATGTACCCAAGGATAGAGGATTGCAAGGTTCAGGTGAAATAGCAAGTGTAATAGTGCTTTGTCAATTTTATAGGTTTTATTGATAATAGTGAAATCAAAGGAAATGTTTGTGGTAGTCAGCATCTGCAGTGTGGCACCAGATAACAGTGACATGGTATTGACAAGTCTCCAGTTCAAGGTCAAGGTCAGGCAGAGGGGAAAAGAGGAAGAAGGCAGCAAAGCAGTTGAAGGATGGTGGTAACAGGAACACAGTTATTGGCAGATTTACATCAGAGGAAGAACAAAGCTGTGAGGCTCTTTTGGTGGTCTCAGTCTCACTGAGTGATGTGAATAATAAGTTCCTTTATCAGGCTTCACATTACCCCCACTACCCCCACATAGAATTAGGATTGGGTCAGGGTATATAAGAGGTGACTACATTAAACTAGAATTAGTTTCTGAGGCAGCTGCATGTAAGTGAAGACAAAACATAGTTCCTCCCCCTTTTTATGGACATGCCTCTGGATGAACCCCAGTTTGGGCTAACACAGCAGTGTAATCTATCTCAGATTTCCTCAAGGCTGGGCAATTCTTGGCAAGGATGATTCATTTTACCTTACCTCACCTGATCATTTTCAGAGTCTGCTTGTAGCCCACCATGTACTGTCCACTTTCCATGAGTTGGAACCAAGAGTTGATCAACTCCAGTGAGTTTTTCTTTGATCAACTCGTGAGTTTTTCTTTGATCAACTCCAGTGAGTTTTCATCTTTTTCTGTGGTCACAATTTTCTTGCCTTAGGGGCCAACCAGCCTCCAACTAAGGACAACAGGCTAGGTGGCCAGGGAATGATCAAAAGAGAAACTCCTTTCTGAAATATATGCTTGGGAGCCCCATGCATTGAGATATGTCTCTGACCATGCTTTAGTTAATACAAAATGTTAAGAGTTCACATATTCATTCAACAAGTCAAAAACTAACCATATTCAATGAAAAGTTCTATTGGGGGGATTAAGATAAGTAAACTCTGGACCCTGCTGAGATCTCAGAGTTTATGACTGAATAGGAAAGAAAAGACACAAATAACTGTAATACTCAGCACAGAAGTATAAATGTTGTGTGAGTGGTATAAATGAGATTGAATGTACTTCTAGACAAGGGAGACATTTCTCCAGGCAGATATTCTCATATGATTAGTTTTGCTCAGTAACTGACTGAATGGTTGATGCGTCTGGTGAAGTCAACTTGAGGCACAAGATTTTGATATATTTCAATTCAGCATGAGGATAAAATATTCAATTGTCCCAACAATGAGTGTAGTGTCATTGGCTGAGGGTAGCCTGTGGGCACCAAAGGCCCTGACAATGGCAGTGCTGCATCTGTAAAGCCTCCTTTCTTTTCCTCAGGTTGTGGAAATAAAAGTCCTCAAAAAGAGCAAAGTGGAGAATTTCCAATTTTGTCCCTTAATAAATGGTTTGTTGGCATTGAATAGGATGAAAATAATGATAGGTCTTTTGCCACCAAAGCATAATGACCCTTGTGGCCTTTCTCCTCACTCTGTACCCTGTACTTTAGATAGTAAACAGCAATTTGAATGGCAATCTTGAAAAAAAATTTAACCCTCTATTGCTCAACAAGCATGAAGTAGCTACAGAGTCCACATTGTGCTCACTGAGTTAAGAGTATGCCTGCAACTCTCCCTTACCCCCGAGCTCACTAAAACCGAAAGACACATATTAAGGGATATAGGATCCTGTTTGAGAAGGTAGACAATCTAAGGACAGATAGAAGCTTAAAAATATAGAAGTTACTCTTACAATGCTATTGATAGTGCATAGGAACTTAGAATTTAAATTCCTTAGATGAAATTATTACCATCCTAAGTTTTTAGAAAAGTTATGGAACATTTAGATTTCAATTTTTTTATAATCAAGGGAAAAACATATTTTTTCCACATAGCACTGTAAAAACACTGTGACTGTTCTTTAAGGAATGTTAAATTATAAAACCTGACTCTGAATTTTAAATGCCACAGATGTGATGAAGTAGCACCTTAATAACATTGCCAGATATAGCAAATAAAATTACAGGATGCCCAGTTAAATGTGAATGAGAGATAAACAGCATACTTGCTTTAGTAGAACTCAGACCGTATCTAGCAGCAACTCTAGCTTTAGAGAACAATGCTTGATTATATAATATTCCAGGCAATGAGAGTGTATTAGGAGGCAGGTTTGCTGTTCAAACTCGGGTTTTCATCATTTCCCATTCCCACATGTCTACTCAGCATACAAGATGTCTTTGAATGAATGGATAGATCTTCTGTGAAGAAGACCATTCATTTCATAAATGAATTATTTTAAAGCTCTGCACCCCTCTGCAAAAAAAAAAAAAAAAAGTGAACAAAAAGCCCCTTCTTGGTTCCCTTTTTGTCCCTTTCCAATTGCTCTTCACTTGTTGATCTGGTTCGAATCATTCATAAAAGTGCCTCAACTCTCCACTGTTCTTAGCATGAAGGCCCAGCCAGAGGTGGGGATGAGAAAAGGGAGTGGAGAGTCTAAGAGCTGAGTACCAAAAAAAGTAGAAAAATTTAAACTGAGAATTTGAGTGCACACAAAATGAATATGCAGTGAGCCAAAATGTGCACCTCATATGAGATTTTTTCTTTTGCCCAGGGAAGTCCTGAACCCACAGACTCAAGTGATCCCTAGCCTCAGCCTCCCAAGGCCGGAATTAAAGGCACATGACACAATGCCCGGCGAGATTTTTCTTTAGTTATAAGCATCTCACCTTACCAAGTATAACACATGTGCCTGTTCTGATCATCTAAAAAAATTTTTTATGAAATTTCTCACATCATTGCTCATTTTTGTACAATACTTGATTTCTCCCCTCAGTTGTAGTCCCTATGTTCTGATCATTTCAACGAACATTCCATTTACCCTTCAATAAAGAGTAAATGAAAAAGCTGATGATTTTGCATTTAGTTTTTACCAGTTTTAAAAGAAAAATATGTTATTTATATTTGAATATCTATTTATCAATTTCCAAGATTAATTATTCCTTACCTCAAAGGGAGATTAGCTTTTTCCACCTCAGGCTATCCATGAAGAAACATTCTAAGTATGACACATAGTACACATGAATGTGACTAACATAAGCAGTTCCCTAAACTTACAGCAATGGGGAGGAGGGGGGAGTTTTAAATTATGCAAACAAAAAGTTGTAAGAAGTATTATCAGTAGTGACTTTACTGTATTTTTTCAGCTTTCCTGATCACTGTCTTTCTATTTGTCATTAAATATTATTTTTAAATATTAATTTTTTGAGGTAACATTGATTCTTAGCCCTCTATTAATTTTATTAGAGGTATAGATTCCACCTTGTCAAAGTTATGTTACCTCACCACATATACCACGAAAACACCATTAGCCAATCTGTTGGGGCCCCTTTTGATATCAGCCATTTTCACAGTTGCTTCTCTAGGTATGACATGGTATGTCACTGCATTTCCCTGATGACAAATGATGATGAGCACTTTTACATGTGCCTACTGTCCATCTGTATATCTTCTTTGGAGTATTGTAGATTCAGATCTTCTGTCCATTTTTATGCTAAAGAAAATCATTACGTTTTTCTCTGAATACCTTTACCTTTTCCTTGAATTTACCTTTTCTTTATCTTAGCCTCAAATAGCATTTCTTTTCAAAAGAGTAAAAGTGATCTTTTATATAGAATACGAGCCTTTGAATTGGCCACAACTGTCCTTCCTTTTCTCTCCTTTCTCCTTTACAACTAGCCTCTTCCATTTCCCTCATTTCAGTTAATTTGCTGTGTTCCCCGTTCATATCCAGTAGGCAAGTTTTGTTTATATTTTGTTAGCAGTCATTACTAAGTGATTCATATTCATAAATATTTAAAGATAAGAAGATTGCTTTATGTCTATTCTGAGAGATTAAAAATAAAAAAATATGAAATATCTTGGTTCATTTGCATGGTGTTAGTGAACTTGAATATTTCACTAAAATTGATAACCTTGAATGTATCAGTCTTTTCAGAGTACTAAAGTGGGTGGCAAATTTCATTATGTACATATATAAATACAAACATAAATACATATAGCTTTCTCTTTTCCTTCTTTCCATTACTCAAATCTGAGGTGTTTTCTTTATATATCCCCCAAATAAACTTTATCAACAACTTTATTCAGTTTACAAGTCCTGCAGTGGTAAATTTAAGCTATGGGCCAAAGTTTTTCTGCATTCCAATTTGATAATGAACCTTAACCTAGTACTTTTTCATTCCATTAAAAGAGAAAAAGCGAAGCAAATGGCTCATAAAGTAATCTGAGTAATGGACAAAAAGAGCTCCCAGCATGAAATGAAACTATTTTTCACCACAGATGAAGTAGAATTTTAGAAGTCCTCTGTCTGTAACTGTTTTTGACAGTGATGGTTTTACTTAAATCAGATTTTCTTGGGGTCCTTTGTAGTAAAGCAACTCAAATGATTATAGCAAACAGGGCTTGGACTGGAGGTTCTTTGTGATGCCGAGTAAGAATAAACCTTATCAGTGGGTTCTGTAGCTTGCCATGTTTGTTGCTGGCATCTCCCCAGAACATGTGTGCTCAGTAGTTTCTCTTCCAAATGGCCCCAGGATTGGAGTTGGAGTTTTGCTCTTCCACTTTCTCGATGTTCATTCAGCTGAAATTCCTCAGTCTAACATATCACTTGGAGTTTCTCATTACAGTGTGGGGAATGTCAGGCTGCTCTTATAATAAATGTAAGAAGCAGGTAAATGGTTTTATTTAATGAGTCTGAAAGCTGGTTCTTAATGATTCTGGTCTGAGTCCACCTCCAAGCAAGTTACTTTCTCTTATGTTCCATATATCTCCACCAAGTTGTATACATCAGAATCACCTGGGGATCTGTGGCACAATGAATCATTTAGCATTTTATCACTGTGTGTGATCTGAATGTCATGTGTGTTTCTGTATTACAGAATATAATTAAACCATGAAAATGGATGAGTGAAATGCTACTGCTTTTGGTTTTCTGTTATGTTTAAACTTCTCTAACAGAAAGCCACCAATGTTGAACATATTCAGGAGTCAAGGTTGGCTTAGTTAGTTGCCAAGAGGTATAGGCAATTTACCACTCAAGTGTCTCCTTTAGGCCAGGCCAATCCTGATTCTTCACAATCCTACTTGAGTCATCCTTTCTTAACATTTGGTTTATTTTTTGTGTGTGCAAGAATACTAATGGAGAAAAAGAAAGGGACATACAAACTTTTCTCTTTTTAAATTTATTGTTGTTGAAGTGTCATTGTTTTATATCCTTGTTAGTGTTTTGCCAGTATAGGATTCCTCCTGCAGGTATAGTCAATTTGACTCCCTCCACTGAAGAACCCATAGTCCTCCATTGTGCTCTCCCTTTCCACATTCCCCTTATTTTACCCCCTCTCTCCCTCTCTGAAAGACAAAATCAATGATGAGTTTTAAAGTTTGTCTTCATCTGACCTTTTATTGGGTTTTTCTTATATTCCTCATATAAGAGACACCATTCGGTAATTTTCTTTCTCTTTTTGACTTATTTCACTTAGATAATCCATTCCAGCTCCATTCATGTTGCTGCAGATGGCAAGAGTTTATCTTTTTGATAACTGAGTAGTATTTCATTGCATGTATATATCACAACTCTTTGATTTACACATCTGCTTTGAGGCACTTATGTTTGTTCTGTAACATGGCTATTTTAAATAGTTCTGTCAAAGATAGGGGAGTGCAGATTTCCTTTTAGAATTAGTGTTTTTGTATTTTTTTGTAGATATCTTGGTGTAGGATTGCTGGGTCATGTGGCAGATACACTTTTAGTCTTTTGAGAAAACTCTTACATAGGAGCTGAACCAGTCTACATTCCCACCAATAGTGTAAGAGGATTCCTTTCTCCACATTCTTGCCAGTAGTTATTATTCTGGTCATTTTGATTTGGATCATTCTCACAGGAGTAAGCTGGTCTCTCTTTGTGGTTTTCATTTGCATTTCTCTTATGCTAAAAGATATTGAACATTTTTCCATGCGCTAGTTGGTCATCTTTTGTTGAGTTGTATGACTTTTTTGTAGGGCTTTGATATCAGTCCTTTATCATATCAATGATGCACAAATATTCTCTCCCATTCAGTAGGGTGTCTCTTTGTTTTAGTTATTGTTAAGCAAGTAATCCTAATGCTTCTTACCATGTGTGCATGCACACACATGGACACTAAGATGTGGATGTTTACCAACCTTAATATGATGAACACTTTTCTAGCTAGATGTATATCAAATCATCAAGTTGTACACCTTATAATTGCACAATGTTATATGTTAATTATGTTTCAATAAAGATGGAAAAATATCTAATGTATGTGTTTGTTTTCTCTTGCATGTTCATCCTTAATACCTACGACCAAATATAAGTATTCCTTGTGATAAGTGATAAAAGTACAGAATATTACTGCAGGTAGAGACAATTGAAGTGGGAAACCTGATATAAAATTTTAGCTTTATCATTTGCTGTCTATGTGACCTTGATGCTTTTTAATTTAGCTGATAATTATATATGATATATACGACATTATCTAACATATGTAATATAATAATGGCAACCTTGGAAATTGTTATGAAGCACACAGTGATTTTTCATTAATGTCTGATAAGTTGAGCTGTTTAATGTACTTCACTTCTCTAACTTTTCCTTTCTTCTGATCAATTCATTATAATCAAGGACACCATTGTCAATTTAAATGCCATTTAAGAGATGGGCATATCACAGTTTGATATGGCTTAAACATCAAGAAATCTCCTGGGAAATAAACCATCCAAAGTTAAAATGAGTGTCACATAACTTGATTCAAAGACAGGCAGCTGGTCCAGCGTAAGGGACATGGCGAGATTATGAGCCCCACACAGTATCTCTCACACATACCATCTGGCCTGGTTCCTTTGAACCCCTGCCTGAATCTTATTGCAAAGGATCTCTAATAAAATAGCAAGTGGAAACAAAGAGCACTGTATTGTAATAGGTCAGCAACCTCAGTGCCAACAGCTTTGGCAGTCCCTGGGAGATTATACCACTGACTTCTGCAGCACTGAACAACAGCGCCTTCCTTATTGGGCACTGGCAGCCCGTACATGGTTACTACTGGCCACCAGTGACACCCTTGGCAGGCACCAGTAAAGGATTTGCTTTTGATGGCCATTGGCCATGATGATATACATACCCAGGGCAGCTCTAGAAGAAAAGAGAAGAGTGGGAGCCATATGGTAACTAGGAGTACCAGATCCTGGAAGACGTGAGAGATACCTTGGTTTTCCAGATTTTTTTCTTTTTGCAGAAGTGGAGGGAATACACACTGAGAATTTGTGGGTCTGGAATGGGGCCTGGGGTTCCTGGATTAATACATGGGAATGGAGCCAGAACAAAAGACTGACTGTGATATTTTCCTTTTCTACAAGACTAGTGTGATCATGAAAACCTAGAAGTAATGCAGTGATACTTAGTTTCCTGATGATCCTGTGCTTCACTACTCTCTGACCTTTGGATGTGGATTTTCCACCAGTACTATCTTTCCTTATATGCTTTTCTTCCCTGAAGCCTCCCCCTCATGTCTTTTGTTTACTCAAAGTTTAACTTTAGATTTTTTTCCAGGGACCTGGATTCAGTCACAGGATATGCTATACTAGGGTAGTCACTGTCAACCTTGTTTGTTTCATTCAGAGCATTTGGAAGTCATGGTGTTCTTTGCAGGGCTTTAGCAAATGATATTTTCTTCCCCATTCGATTCTATCATTTACTAGTGAAAAGAAGGAAATAATATCATCGTCACAGCATCTGCCATGGTGGGGGAGGAGGTGCACCTTCTGTGCACCAAGCACTCTGCTAATCATTTTACACTGAAGATTATTCACTTCTCACTTTAACTGTGCAATGTGTGCATGTGAAGATGGAGCCTCAGAGAGCTGCCCAGGATCATCCCACCTGGGAGTGAAAACACCTGGAACTTTAAAGTTGATGATTTAATGACGATATTCTATTGCCTGTACTTAAGAACGATTTTGCTCACAGACAACATGAGTATATCATAAATGGATGATATTAAGGACAACTTCCAGCAGATAGAATCAAGCGTGCAGAAATTAAGCTGATGAATATATAGGTCCAAGTAGTCCATTAATATTCCTTTGCACCGGTAGTAACACAGCCTTTTTTGTCCCCTTGAGTTTGTTTACAATAATTAGCAATACTTCCTTAACTCTTTGGCTCATTTCAAAGTATATCAGCTGCAACCAAATGATGTATTGTTTGCAAGTAGTAGTTAATACAAAAAAAGGGGGGGTTTATTAAAGGTGGATTTTTGATTACGTCAAGAAACTTTTCTTTGAAGAATAAATTTGTTTTAATCTTTCTCTTTCAATTCCCTTCACTTAACTTAAATTCAATCCCCTTCACTTTAAAGAGCAAAATGTTGGAGATGTTAAGTAAAAAGGTGTCTGAGACTTTTCCTTTAAAACACTTCCTTTGGTTAAAATGCCAGGATTACTGAAGCAACAGAATATTTACCATTTTTTGTTATCAATTTCTCGTTATCATTTCCCAGAGGATGAAGGTTGTGTCTTTTTAGATATTAACAACCCTCCTCAGCATTTGCATTTATTCCCTGCCAGAAAGGATGCATGGATAGCCACAGAGAAAAGATCTCCATTCTAAGCTATGCCCAGGAATACAAGTGGTAAATGCCTTGCTAAGTCTGGAGCCAAGTCATATGGGGCTATCCATGCGTCTTTTTTTGTTTCCACCTTCTTCACCCTTGAACTATGAGCAATAAGTCCTTGGTAACTATAGAGAAATAGGTTTTCATGACTGGACTTCAAGCGTAGGCCAATCATAACATAGTAGTTCCCCTAGCAGTCTGGTTTGGATTGTTCTCCAAATTTTTGAAATAAAACCCTGCACACTTGATCTTGGTCAGGTTACAGGTGCAGCTCTTGAGTCAATTGTGCAGTTTCTCCATCTTTTTTCTCTAGTCTGTTTTTGTTCCTTCAGTCTTTCACTTCTTATGCATTGCACTTGACTCAGAATTATTTTGAATTCTAGATTGCCTGCTCTTTTGTAGCATTTTTTCTCTCATCCACCAGTTTCTATACTACCCACATTTCTTCAACATACATAAAATTATTTTTCTTAAAATGCAATGGAGCTACAAAGACAGATGGTTCTTGGGAGGAATGAGTCATCATCACATTTTCAGTAGATAATAAGATTGGTGCATAATATCAAGGAAATAAGCCTCTGAGGTCTCAATCCATTATATGTGTAGTGAAATCTTGAGATGAGAAAAAGGATAGTTACATTTAAAAGACAAAACAGCATGTAAAGAATTTTATTTTAATCATCTAAAAATTATTTATCATATTATTTATTTTATTTTACATTGCTATCTACCTCGGGGTTCTCTCACCACCTTATTACTCTTGAACCATGGTCTCAGTCTTCTGTGCCCCCCCCGCTGCTATTTCTTCTTCCCCCTCTCATGCTCTACCCTTCAATTTTGCTAAAAATTAGTTTAAAGTTTTCCTTTTGTGTTAGATTGTTTTCCCTTTATCCCTCATATCAGTGAGACCATCCGGTATTTATCTTTTTCTTTCGGGCTTATTTTTGCTAGCATGATTCCTTCTAGCTTCATCCATGTTGCCACGAATGACATAAGCTTGTCTTTTTTGATTGATGAATGATATTCCATAGTGTACATATACCACAGTTTTCTGTACCATTCGTCTATTTGGGGGCATTTGGGTTCCTTCCATATCCTGGTTATTGTAAGTAATGCTGCAAATACACATCTGGGTACAGGCATCTTTTTAGATTAGAGCTTTTGTAATCTTTGGGTAGATTCCTAGAAGTGGGATTGCTGGGTGGAATGGGAGCTCCATTTTCAGTAGTCCAAGTTTCTCCACACAGCCTTCCATAGTGGCTGAACCAGTTTGCTTTCCCTTAAGCAGTAAACTGAAAGTCAAATATTTCAGTGCAAAGAAGCAGTTAGGATTGGTTCTTAAATTGTCAGTTTAAATCTCTTTTAGGTAAACCAAGCTGTCAAAAATATGCAAAGATCCACAGGCTCATGGAAACACAAAATTCTCCTCAGGCAAAATTTAAATACCAATGGTATCTTAAAGGAGGTTTCCAATCTTCTCAAAGTTGCTGCCTGTTGAGAATAACTTTCTTCCACAATCACTTGCTGTACAGAAGCATCTTTTGTTAAAAGTCCCTTATCAAACAGTTTCCTTCAAATGAAATTTCTAGATCAGTCAGAAGAGCACCTAGATGCTTATATTTAGCAATTTTCTTTTTAGATTTTTAATATCGTGATCAGTTACTTACTTTACACAAGTTATAAAGACTGAACACATGTAAATAACATTGTAATCATAGAAAACTCCACTCTAGTAATATCTTTGACCTGATCTTTCACCATTTCTAACACAACTAAGTTTCCAACAATCTAGTGACATCTTCATTTGAGCTTCTTAAATTTTTGACACCTCTAATCTTTCCATTCAAATTAAACTCATCAACTTCGCAGCTTTCCCTTTCTCTAGATGATATTAATTTGTGCTTCCAATTTGGATCTTGGTGTTGCCTTGGACATATACCTTTCTTTTATCAACAAACATTTACCAAGCATCTTCTGTGAGTCAGGTACTAAAATGTTGCCAATGCCGTGTCAGATCGAAAGGGACTCTCTATTCAAATTAATTGAGTCATACTGTTGTCTGAGTTACATGAAGACATGTAGAAAGCAATACATGAAAGCTGCTATTTTAAAAATATGGTCATTTGAAAAAAATACATTAGATTCATTCTCTAATTGAGAATGAAAATTCTCTATATATTTCACTATGTAAATCCTGACTCATAAAACTTAGTTCTTAAATCATTGCAACAGTTTTTCCTTGTCTTCAAAGAACTTCAGTGGTTACACATGATTGTTTTAGTCTTGTTAAGCAGTTTATTGAAATTGCTGTGTTTACACTTAGCTTTACTGTGTTCTGAACCTTTTTTTAGCCCCATCTATCTTGCATCAGATTCTGCAGAAGCTGGGAATTGATTGCAAATGATGTGTTGAGGCCATGCTTCTTAGGAAACAACTGTATTTGAGTGAGAGAAGTGATGGAAAGAAGGGAAAAGATCCAGAAAAAGATGTGGTCTCAGATATGTCTAACCTTGGAATGAACCATGGGGTTGGGGCTCTGGAGAATAAACCATGCTGCAGACTTGCCCCCATTTTTGTCAAGAAGCCACCTTTAACCAGTGGCAGCCTGAGCAGTTCCCCTGAAAAAAGGAAAACAGCTGTGAGATTTATCAGCCACCTCTTTTGTCACGACAAGTTGTACACGCTGGTGAGATTTGGGAGCATCCTAATAGAGGGTCCTAAGTCATTTTTGAATTTCATTATATATTGGAATCACCTAGTGGGCTTGCTAAACCAGAGATTTCTGGGCCCCAAGCCCAGAGTTTCTGATTCATTTGGTTTGCCTGAGGTGAACCCAAGAATTTGGATTCATAGTGTGTTCCCAGGTAATGCTGATGGCACCGGTCTCAGGATCACACTCGAGAATCACTGCTCATAAAGAATAACAGCTCAGAATGGACTTTCAAACAAACTTGAATTTCAATTGAATCCTGCATAGGATTGGCAGATAAAATATACAGTACCCAGCTGAATTTGAATATAAGCAACAAATCATTATAGTATAAATATAATACAACTGTTCTAGAAATAAAATGTATTTGCATATAGCATAAATATTAATGCAAAGCATATAAATACATTTATATATACTAAATAGTCTGAATATTGTACGAATGTATTTACACTAAAATTTTGCTGTTTTTCTGAAATTCTCTTTGCAATTAAAACATATTTTCTAAATCAGACAACTCTTATCCTTTATCATCATCAGTGAAAGCGTAGAGACAGTCTTGCCAGTGGCATTGGCTATGTATACACATGATGAAAATACAGCTAAAGAATACAAAAATCGACGTAGTAAGAAATGACCAGTCTTTAATGGAATGATTTGTATGATAAAAATAACACTGAATGAGAAAGGCCTAATGGCAGCAGATATAACATGTTTTATGCCTGTGGAATACATAATAAACTTTGAGGAAAAACATGGAAATCAGTTGAGGAAATAGAAGATATTTGAATGTGGGACCGAAGACCCAGTGTTAATGTCATATGCCTATTAGCACAATATTAATTTATATGAAGTTAGTTTAGAAGTTTGTTCAAAAATGTAAAGATGAAGCATGGTAAAGACTAAGCATGTCCTTGGGCTGAACTTTCATACACTCACTCATTTACTAGCACGAAGATTGGTAAAGAGGTCGGGGGAGGAATGGCAGAAATGCAACTGGCTTTTTGGACAAAGGAATTTAGTACAGAAATTGGAGGAAGGGTAAGAACCAGCATACCTGTTTTAACTGAAAGGGTTGAGCAAGACTCTACTGGGATGAGTTTCTCGCTGCTTCTCAGTTTCTCCCTAAGTGCAAGGGTTTAAGATGCTTTAGGTGGTGTATGGCAACCAGCTCGGTCGGAAAACAACAAAGAAAACATCTAAGAGGCAGTTTACGTAATTTGTCTTGAAGTAGTCTCCTGATCCACTTCTCCCCTGGTTCAGAGAGCCAAGCTTCAGTAGATAGAGTTCTACGCAGGCAGATTGTCAACCTGGCCAGGGTGCTTAAGAGTTTTGCAAATAATGACATATATTACTGAAATATTTAAACTGCCTGAAGAATTGATTCATAGCTTTCTATTTTATACATTAAGGTTTAGAGACAGATTTAGTTGTGAAAAAGTGCTCTGTTGCTGCTGAACACACATACACACACCACTCAATCCACTTACACAATTACTTTCATTTGTGCCCTGGCATATGTCATTTCTTTTATCTGGGATCACTGAAACTCATCTTCTCAATAGAGTCTTGATTACTCTGCCAGATGAAAAATACCTGCATTTCTTTTTGGATAGTATTTTTTATTTCTTATCATTAAAACACCTCCAACGTTATCTATTATATTATCTATTATTACATGTGCTGGCAATTCAACTTTCTAAATATTGCTTGAATATGTCTTCTCCAAACCTGCTACCAATGTCTTAGTGTCTTAGTTCAGTTTACCATCACCTCTCATCTAGATTATAGCCAGTGTATCCAGTTGTGACCCTTCCTCTCTATTTTTCCATACAGCCACTAGGGTGATTCTGATTCTGATCATACGACTTTCCTGCTGACGTCTTGTGGATCCTCCTTTCCCTAAGCTGTAAGGCCTATGATTTTTTGGATAACAATTTTTTTTCCTTCTCAGGCTTCTTTTACTTTGCTTCTTACTCTACCTTTGAATCTAGCCATGAGGAATTACTGATAATTCACCCACCAAACCATGTTATCTCAAGGTTTTGTTACTTTACAAAGGCTGCCCCTCTACCTAAGATATCTTTTCTAATATTTACTGAGGGTAATTCCTGAGTAAATTCCTGAGGGTAAATCCTTTCTATCCCCACTTAGATGTCACTTCCTCTACAAAGCTTTACAAATACTGAAGAATCTTTCTTTTATGATCTTAAGGTTTTCCCTCCTATTTACCATATTTCATAGTAAGTGTGTTCATATATGTCTGTATCATAAAATTCCTAAGTCTTAAGGGCAAATGCTTTATCTTAACCATCACTTTATCTCCATTTCTTATTACCATACCTTGCATACAGTAGTTGCCCAATAAAGTCTTTTAATGAGTCAGGGATGGATGTTTGGGAAGAGACTATATGTCTACTCATTCCCACTGGAGAGACCACAAGGTTTTAGAGAATGACACAGGGAGCTAGGGTGTTTCTAGGTTATGTCCAGAAAGAGTTCGTTTTGGTATCGTCTATATGAATTTATGGAGTTATGTTTATTAACACTAGATGAAATAGAGCTTCAGAGTTTAACAGTCACTGCAATATACACTGTAGCATAATCAAAAGCTGTAAAAAGAAGACATTAGGAAAATGAGATTGCTGAAAGACTAAAAGAGAAAGGAATCTGGGTGCTATAGAGACCAAACATTAGTCACAGCTGTTGACTCTAGGGGACACAGAACAAGAAGGGGGATAAAAAGAGTAATAAAAGGCCATTGAAAGCACACCTGTTACAGTAGGAGACAGGCCTTGGACAGTATCTGGTTACATGCCTAGGACAATTTACCTCTTATGTATTTTAAACTCTGAGTAATCTAAGGATAAAATAAGACTGAGATGGGATATTATTCTAGTTGTTCTGATGTTTCCTACTTTCAGTATCTTTTCTGAATTACTGGACAAAGAAATATATTTTTATCTCTATACAGAAAGCAAGAACTATTTTTAAACTACATATAAAAATAGGAAAAAATTAATGAGATACTAACTATTCAAGACAAATGGAATCTTTTAAAAATTATGTTGTCCTTAAATAAAATTTTGTTTCAGAATCTATTATCCAGATGTCATTATTAAAATATTTATTTCATCTTTACCTTCATAGATAGCTTAGAGCCTTAGGAATCTAGTTTGGTAACTTAAAGGCCACATAGTAAATATTCCTGAAACCAACCAAATAGCTTAAAGCAGATAATATGTACAGACAACTACCAATATTTAGATAAAAGTGGAAGCATTTAGTCAAAACTCTGGAGTTATGTCTACAGTGAAATAATGAATTGTTCATTTTTCACATAACATTTAGCAGTAACCATGTGGACACTGAATTTTCTTTAGTTATCAATTTCTCTGTGTAAAAGAGATTATTGCTGTACCAATAAGAATAGCAACATTTCATTATATTAATTCATACTGGGGTAGGTAGGCCTCACAGGAAGAAATCCTTCCTATTGTATACCTAGCTAAAGGCAGGATTACCTGACTTGCCCTTAAAGTCCTGGTAAAGGAAATAGAAAAAAGTCAACAAATTTGGAGAGATGTTAGAATCTAAAACATTTACTAGTCAATCAGTGGCTGAAGAGAGAATTGTTGAGGTTGACTTATGTTCTGATGATTAGTTGGATGGATAGTAGTGCCTTCACAATGCAAACCACTGGAGAAGTGGTTTTTAAAATTAAAATTTTAAAACCAAAACAAAATTTTGAAAAAGTTATTTAACTTTGAATATACTTTTGTCCTGTTGAAATTTTGGTGGTTACTGCATACCTATGTTGAGTGGATTTTAAGTTCACTATAAAAATCTTGGGTGGTGTTACTGGAATGTAACTGAAACCCTTAAAATAAATGAAATTCTCTGAAATAAAAGGTCATATCCTGAGGAACAATGTTTAAAGTTTGGTAAATTATGAGGGGGTCAGTAAAGATGTCAGTCAGTGAGTTGACCAGATGAAAGGAGCTAAATTGGAAGAGGGCGATAGCATAGAAATAAGGAAACACTGTGTCAAGGCAGAGAGTGTGATCTTGTATGGTGAAGACTGAAAAAGTACGCAAGATTCTCTCCAGTCAGGGTCCCCTTGCACCCTTACACTGCTACCTAAATTATGGCAAGGTGTCTCTACTAAATATATAGAAGTGGAACATATGGAGGAAAATTATTCTCCTGAATGTAATAAAGCTTGTGGAAAAATGCCCTGTGTATTTTTCCACAGGCATATGACAAACAGTTTTCCTTTCTTAGACAGGAGAATCAGGCTTCCTATTTTTGATTTATTAATGCCCACATGGGCATAACACCTCGGAACTCAACAAAAAGAATTAGATTCTTTTCCAAGGAAGAAAGAAATGCAATTTCAGGGGTAAATGTCCACAGAGACCCAGATATTATGTCTATATTTGTCAAGCAGTCACAGGAGAAAGATCAAAAGGTCAAAACACATACACACACACACACACACACACAGAGAGAGAGAGAGAGAGAGAGAGAGAGAGAGAGAGAGAGAAGCGAGAGAGAAGAGAGAGGGAGAGACATATTGTCCTTGAGCTAACACTACCTCAAGTTTGTGGATTTCTGGGAAAATGAAGCCCCTTGAATGAAGAGTATAAGCTATACACAAAGTTTGAGTTCAATTAGGATCAGATATCAAAGATGATCTTTCTTACTTCAAATGATTTAACTGGATACTGGTTGAAAAGAACTTAAGCTCAAGAGGAACTAGAAATGTTGTGGCTAAAACTGTGACAGATGTGAATAACAAGAAGGAGAAATTTGTGGCTATCCATAAATGGGAAAAGTAAAAAAGGCTGAAAGACATACAAACTGTTCATTTTCTTGACTAAATTTCATCCTAACTATGAATTTAGATAGTAGAGACCTCATTTCTTTTAATAAAGAAAAATTACATGCTGTTCACTATCCAAGTCCATAGTATTAAAAGTTTTTTTTGAGAAAAAAAGGATGGGAGGAAGGGAAAGTGTGAGGAATGAAAGAATGGGAGAGAGAGAATTGCTTCTAAGAAATTGACTCTGCTTTCCTGATAGTTTGGATAGAATCACAAAGAAAATATTGGCAGAGATCAGGCCTCCTGGAATCCATTAAATACAAAAAAGCAGAAAAATATCTAAATGGTGGTTGCAGATTATCATGCTATATCCAAAAAATTATTTTTCTGAACAGAACTGTTTAGGGGCAAGCAGATCTAGCAATAATATTTCATAATCAGCTCTCATATAAATAACAAGAACAGAAGTGTGTTAGACGACAAAGCAACTGCTGCTACTACATATGTTGAATCCCACACAGGTCTTAACCAGAAATAAAGATCTTTGTGGGCCAGTTAGTTCTCATTTCTGTTCTAGCTTCTCAGCATATGCTAATTTCTGCAATGCTGCCACTGAAGGTGTGCTCAGAATAAAGACTGATTTCCGACCAACTTAACCACAGACTTAGAATAGAAATGAGGGCGAATCTAGGCTGGGGGATGATCATTAGGACAGTCATGTCCCGCCCCCACACCTCCTCTGGTGGAGAAATTCAATAGAAAAGAGCTGTGTGGTTGAATGACTTGACTTGTAAGTGTAGCCTGCCATAATGAGAAGTATCAAAGAGAAATTAGAATTCAGATAGGCAAGTTGCCAAGGACAGGAAAATCATCTACCACAGGATGAAACATGTTGGTACTGGAGACTGAAACAGACTAGAATAATCATTTTTGACCTTTTAGAATATTAAGGCCACTCATTACAAATAAGGCAACAACTTTCCGAAAAATTAGAAAAGTAATGCATATTCATTCTACAAAATTGTCAGAAACCAGTTATAAACAAGAAAAAGAAAATAAAAAGTGCAGACAGCACCATGACCACTTTAGTCATTGGCGCTCATAAGATCTCATAAGATCTTTTTCTATGCATATACAGTCATATATATGTGTGTATGTATATATGTATGTATACATACATATATAGTTATAGCTCATTAATTGCATTTTCAATAATGATCTTCTTATGAACAATTTGCATTGCAATAATATTTGCAAAAATATTATTTGTTTGTTTGTTTGTTTATTTTACATCGTTATTTACCCCAGGGTTTTCCCATCACCTTCTCACCCGTGAACAATCATCTTAATATTTTGTACCCATCTCCCTGATTTTTCCTCCCTCCCCCTCTCATGCTCTATGCTTCAATTCTGCTGATAGTTATTTTCAAATGTTTCTTGTCTGTCTCCCTTTATTCCTCATATAAGTGAGATCATCCAATATTTCTCTTCTTTTTTTCTGGCTTATTTCTGCTAGCATGATTCCTTCTAGTTTCATTCATGTTATCACAAATGACATAAGCTTGTCTTTTTGATTTAATAATTTCCATTGTGTACATATACCACAATTTTCTGAACCATTCGTCTATTTGGGGGCATTTGGGTTCCTTCCATATCCTGGTTATTGTAAATAGTGCTGCAATAAACATCCGGGTAATGGTGTCTTTTTAGAGTTTTTGTAATCTTTGGGTAGATTCCTAGAAGTGGGATTGCTGGATGGAATGGTAGTTCCATTTTCAGTAGTTTGAGGGTCCTCCACGCAGCTTTCCATAAGGAGTGGATCAATTTGCATTTCCTATATGAAATTGCCTTATATGAGTATATCACAATTTATTTTATTTAGGTATTATTGTATGTGAATCTTGTTGCCAGTATTTTGCTCTGTGAATAGTATAGTGACTCACAATTGGCTACATTATTTCTTTAAATCCTTAATCCCTATCTAATATCAAATATACCAAAAAATAGGAAGCTGGATATTTGCAAAAAAACTGCAAAGGAAATATTGATGCCGGACCCCTACCTTGTACCACACATAAAACCTGACTGTGCATGAACTGAAGAATTCAATATAAGAGCCAGAACTAGACAATTTTTAAAAGAAAACATAGGGATTTAACGTAAGATCATGGATGTGATGATAGGTTCTTAGGTATGGCACCAAAAACCTCAAACAAGTAAAGAAAAAGTAAATTGGATTTTAATAAATTTTAAAAACTTTTCTTCATCAAAGTGCAGTATCAAGCGAGTGAAAGGGCACCCACAGAACAGGAGAATATAGCAAATCATATATTTGATTTGAGTCTAGTATTCAGAATAGATGAAATGCCTCCTACATTTCAGAAACAAAAAGAAACCATGAGCAAAGAACTTGAACAGACATCTCTCCAAAGAATGTTTCTAGTAAGTACTTGAAAAGATGTTCAATGTCACTAATCATTAGGGAAATGCAAATTAAAAAACATTGATATGCCATTTCACATCCATTAGCATGACTGTTGTTAAAAACAAAACAATATAATGAGTGCTATTGAGAATGTGGAGGAATTAGGACTCTGATACATTACTGGTGAGAATGAAAAAATAGTTCAATCACTGTGGGAAGCAATTTAGCAGTTTCTTAGTATATTAAACACATCTTCTAGTAAAATTCTCAAAATAATTAATTGCAGGAGGTCAAACAAAATCGTGGACTCCCATGTTCATAGAAACTCTATTCACAGTAGCTAAAAATGTGGGTGCAACCCAAACATCTAGAAACACAAAATGTGGTATGGTCACACAGTGGAATATTATTCAACCATGAAAAGGAGTGAAGGACTGATTATGATGTAAGATAAAATTTGCAAACATTATGTCAAATGAAAGAAGATACTAAAAGACACATAATGCATAATTCTATTTGTATGAAACATCTATAATAGCAAAAGAGATAGAGACAGATTGCAGATTGGTGGTTGCTAGGGGCTGGAGGAAGGAAATATTGTGGAGTGACTGTTTAATGCATAAAGAGGTTCTTTTAAGGGTAATGTAAAAGATCTGTAACTAGATAGTAGTGATGGTTGCACTCTATTCTGAATACTTTATGAGCTAATATCTTTTTAAACACCATATATTGATCTTTGAAAAATAATAAGGCTAGTAAGATATGTAAGAAAAATGTGTATGATTGAGCACTAGGCTTCTTCATAAAAGAATGTAAGAATTTCTTGTGATAATTCTGCTGGTTCCTGGAGATTTGGGGTCCACATTCAAAGGCTTATTGAACAAGAGAGAGAGTTCACCAATATCAGAAAGGCAGTATATTAGTTTCCTGTGGCTGTTGTAATGAAGTGCCATGAAACAGAAGGTTTAAAAAGAATTGGAATTTATTTTCTGATAGTTCTGGATAGCAAAAGTTTAAAATCAAAGTATTAACGGGGTTCCTTCCTCTAAAAATTCTGAGGAGCCATTCCTGGTTTCTTATAGCTTCTGAGGACCTCAGAAGTCTTTTAATTTTATGACCACATCACTCCAGTCTCTGCCTCCTTGTTCACATGGTCTCAAAACCCCAAACTCTCAAAACTTCCTGTCTCTATCTTATGAAGATAAATGTATATGTTTAGGGTATATCCAAATAAGTGAGGATAAACTCCTGCCCACAAGATTGTTAACTTAATCAATCTGCACATATAATCACACTTAAAGTGGTAATTAATACCTGCTTTTAAAAATAAAGTAATAGAGCTGGACATGGTGGCACATGCCTGTAAGCGGCAGCCTAGGAGGCCACGCTAGGGCCAGGGGTCGCGGTTCGTGTCCCTCTGGGGGCACATAGCGAGACCTAGTTCCCAAAAAATATAGCTTGGCCTGGTGGTGCACACCTGCAATCTCGATACCTGGGAAGCTGAGGCTGGGGATTGCTTGAGTCTGTGATATCCCAGGCAACATGAGCCTATGGTTCCACAGGCAAAACTAGTGAGACCTAGTCTCAAAATAAATAAACAAACAAACAAACAAATAAATAAATAAATAAAGTAATATTCACAAGTTCTGGGCATTAGAGCAAGCTCATTTTTTTGGTATACCAGTTCCCAGCATGTTACAGTCTTCCCAATGCTCCCTCCACTCTCTGCCCCTTGCTCCAAATTCACATCCTTCCAGAGAGTAGAGATGGAATGCTGCAAGAATACCTGTAATCAGAAAAGGGAGGAGAAAGTCACCAAAGGTGGGGAAGGAGGAGTAATGGGATATGGAGTAGGTGTGTCCAGGCAGAATAATTTCATTTGTCTACTTGTCAAAATGAGCAGGTTTTCAGTGAGTTTTCATTTTTACTTCATGTGAGAATAGCTAATATTTGACAATTTGGGGGTGTAGTCATGTTGTCGAGTAAATAGAACACCATTCAGTATGCTTTTATTGTATCTGCTACTTAATAATTAACCCTTTGATTACTGAAAATTGGCACCATCTCCAATGAAAGCACAGGATGCATCATAACTTGCAAAAAAAAAAAAAAACCATGCTGTTTGAGATATAGCTCTTTATATGCACTTTTCATTTTTCATCAAAACATATAAACAGGGAAATACGGAGGGGGGAAATGTACTAAAGGAAACAAAAATGATCAAAGTACAGTACTCAGCAGAACATTAAGCAATACAGATATTTCATGTGGTTTCACTTTTAAAAATTCAAGGGAGATAGCTATTATCAACATGTCATCTAGACATTGCATCACAAAGTGCTGAGAGATAAGTTGACCTTACAATAAAGGTAGTTACTACTGCATTGTAAGTTATTATTACCCTTGCAATTTAATTACATACAATAAAATTTACCCTTTGAAAGTGTTTAATGCAATGATTTTTTAATATATTCACAGAATTGTGCAAACATCACCATTACCTATATTTAGAAAAGTTTTGAGTTGCAGCTATGAACCTCCAGCAGCAGTTGCCTTTTCCATGTAGATATGGGAATAGGAGTTTAGAAACCAATCTCTCATCTCTTACTGCTCCTGTTTTTCAGTATTGTGAGGAACTTTGTCATCAAAGAATGCCAGCAATACTACCAACAAGCCAGCTCCTCTCTCAGGATCACTGTGCATGCATTGGGAAGCTCAGTAACCTGTGGTCAAGAAATTTTCTTGAAATATGGCAAAATTGTGGGTTGCTCTTTTCATCAAGGGTTTACTTTTGTTTAATATGAGAGACAGGTGACTGGTGAGAGTGGACCTATTGTATGATGATCGTAACGATGAAGATGGGGTGATGATCGGTTGAAGTCAATCAAGGATGATGAAAAAGAGGCTGAGGAAGGAGAGACTGATAGAGAGCACGGATAGCAGGGATGAAATTTAAGCACAGAGTGGGATTTACCAATCCTGTCCCATTATTTCTTTATCAAGGAACTTGTCTAAAATCATAATTTTCACCAGATCCTCCTCTCCGTTCTTATTTTCAACACATGTTTTCTGTTCCTCCCATCCTGGTTCTTTTTGTGTCCATTAGTACATATTGTCCAAGTCCTAGTTTCACTTCCTTTAATATTTCCTAGTAAAGTTTCACTTTGTAAATTTTGCTTTTAATTTTGATACCTCTTTATTATCTAACAGTAAAGTGAATGTATGGTTTTTATCAACTGTCTCCAAAATAATCTCTTGCTATGTAGAGAGTACAGTTTTTTCCCATTGATAACATGAGTTCAGTAGTTGCTTCCTAACTGCAAAGACCACCTCCTTAGTTGATTAGCACCTGAGAACAGATTTGTGTTGGAGGTAGATGTGTTATGTGGCACTGGTCAGCACAGATGGAACAATGCTTTTTGGATATGGTTAACATGCCAAATGCATCCTCTAGAAAAACAATGCAATAGTCTTAAGATTTATTTTCTAAAGTTGATATTGTGGTTTATTTCTGTGAACCGCCTGATATTTGGGGCCTTTATTTCTCCAAATAAGCAAGTTTTTATTAAACAAGGAATTTCAAGAAAATAATTAATTTAGAAAATTCACATTACCTGGGAGAAAAAAAACTCTGTCCCATTAATAATTATTTCATAGTATTCCATTCCCATTAACCCTTCAAAGCACTAACATACCCTTTTCAAAATATAAATATACGTATTTTGAACATTTCATATAAGCAGACTTAACCAATAGTTACTCTTTTGTGAAAGCTTCTTATATTTAGAATATTTTCAAGGTTAGTCCATATTGTAGCTTGTATCAATTTCTCATGGCCAAATAATATTCCATTGTATGAATACACCAACGCTGACTTTGTTTATTCATTCATCAGTGGTTGATGGTCATTTGGTTTGTTTTTTCCATTGGCTATTTTGAATCTTTTCCAAAGAATCTGCACCTTTTTACATTCCCTCCATCAATATATGATGGATCCCATTTGTTCATTTCCTCACCAACACATTATTACTTCTTTTAAATTTTCACCAACCTATTGGGTATGAAACAAAAATTTTGAGCAGATATCATAGAGGTCCCCATGTTCACTGCCCCATTTCACATACACAAATTCCCTATTAAAATGTTGAAATAATGTGGCACATTTGCTAAAATTTATAAGCAGCTATTGATGCATAATTGTTAAAGTTCATAGCTCACCTGAAGATTCACCCTTTATGTTGTAGTTTGATGGATTTTGAAAAATGCTTAATATCATGTATCATTATTATCACATCACATCGCATCATACGAAATAGTTTCAACACTTTCCCCTCCCTACAAACACTTAATAACCACTGACCTTTTTTAATGAATGTTTTATTTTATTTTTATTTGTTTATTAGTTTTATTTTTTAATTGATTGCACATATATATTTTACATTGTTGTCTACCCTAAGGTTCTCCCACTACCTTGTCACCAGTGAATAAACATCTTAATCTCTTGTGACCATCCTTCCCCCGATTTTATCACCTGCCCCTCTCTTGCTCTTTTGCTGACAGTTTTAAATTTTCCTTGTCCTTTTGTTTACTATCCTTACATCCTGCATATAGGTGAGATCATCCAGTAGTTCTCTTTATCTTTCTGGCTTATTTCTGCTAACATGATTCCTTCTAGGTCCGTCCATGTTTTCACAAGTGCATCAATTTTATCTTTTTTGATTGATGAATAATATTTCATTTTGTACATATACCACAACTTTCTGACCCATTGATCTGTTTTGGGGCATTTGGGTTGTTTCCATATTCTGGCTTTTATAAATAGTGCTACAATAAACATCTGAGTACAGGAATCCTTTTGAATTAGTTTTTTGTATCCTTTGGATAGATTCCCAGAAGTAGGATTGCTGGGTTGAATGGTATTTCCATTTTCAATATTTTGAGGGTCCTCTACACAGCTTTCCATAGTGGTTGGACCCGTTTGCATTCCCACCAGCAGTGTAAAAGTGTTCCTTTCTCTCCACATCCACACCAGCACTTGTTGCCCCCCCCCCTTTTTTTTATATGGGCCATTCTTATTAATGCAATGTGGTATCTCATTGTGGTTGTGATTTGCATTTCCCTGATTATTAAGGATGTTGAGTATTTTTTCATATGCCTGTTGGCCATTTGTATCTTCTCTTTGGAGAAGTGTCTATGAAACTCTTCTACCATTTTTTGACTGAGCTTTTAGTTTTGCTTTCATTAAGTTGTGTGAGTTCTTTGTGGATCTTTATTACCAGATCCTTATCACTAATATGGACAGCAATTTTTTCCCCCATTCTGCAGGGTTTCTTTTTGTTTTGGTTATTGTCTCTTTTGCTGTCCAGAAACTTTTTAATTTGATGTAGTCCCAGCTGTTTGTGTTTTCCTTCGTTTTTTAAGCATCTGTATAACTACAGATTATTTTACAATCTCTATAGCTATCATTTTTTCCAAAATGTTGTAGAACTAGAATCACAATATTTAGCCTTCTCATGAGGCTTCTTTCTCTTAATAGTGTGCATTAAATGTTCTTTTGTGTTTTCCCCCTGAATTCATAGTTCTTTTTGTACAAATTTAATTTATATTCCCTTTCAACCAATATTTACTGAGTTTCTGTGTCAGTGTTATTGTGGCTTTGATTTGTATTTCCCTAATGATGAGCATCTAACCACATGCTTATCGGTCATTTACATATCTTCTTTGGAGAAATGTCAATACAGATTCCTTTGTCCTTTTATAAACCGCATCATAATGGCCTTTTATTGTTGAATTGTAATAGTGCTTTATATTCTAGATAAATCTTCTTATCACATATATGGTTTGCAAATATTTTCCCCCATTTCATGGGTTTTCTAGCACTTTCATGCTGATATTATCTTTGCGTTTTTATTTCTTGTCTATCTGTCCTTCCCTTGGAGCACTGAGGTACTCTGATATATGAAATTCAAGAATCAAGTTGAGACTAATTTTTAAAAAATAAATATGCCAGCATTTTCATGTCCCAAAGCATTACTTTCTATACTCAATTCATTGTCTTGTCAGGATTCATTCATTCATTCATAAGTGTATGCACTTATTCATTCAAGATATAGCGCTACTATTGTTTCCAATAGTCAGTTTATTAGAAATAGAAAAGATCAGTTGCATTTTTCTTGAATAATATTTCTCAAACTTTAGTACGCTTTAGAATCGTCCAGATCATTTGTTAAAAAACAAAGTGGGTTCAACACTCAGAGTTTCTGATTTAGTAGATCTGAAGTAGAGTATAATAAATTAACTTTCTAGTAAGATTACAGGTAAAGCTGATACTGTCCTTTCATCAACCACATTTTGAGAACCATTGTCAAAGAACAACATTTCCCAACATGTTTATGGACTATTAATTGCTGTCACACAGGAAAGGATTGTATTGTTTTATCATCACATGGGGCTAGCAGGTTTCTTTATTGCAAACCATCTCTGAGCTTTTAATCTGTGAATGTGTGTTTCTAAGGTTAAACATTGCTTATAATTTTTAAGCTTTTTTTAAACTATGGAATTCTCTTTCAATTATTGAATAACTGGTAACTGCACATGTTTAAAGTATGAAATCTAATGCATTTTGACATATGACCTGAAACTATCTGCATAGCTAAGGTAATTAACACATTCATCACTTTCAGAAATGTCCTCCTACTGCTTCTAAACCCTGCTCTCCTGTCATCCCATCTCCTGCTTTCATTCCCAGGCACCTACTGATCTGATTTCTGCCACTGCTTTGCACTTTGTAATATTTTATATAAATAGAACCATATAGCATATAATCTTTTTGTCTGGTTTCTGTCATTCAGTATAATAGAAATTTTTTCCTTGTAATCATATGTATCCATAGTTCTTTTTTAAAATTTCACTGTATATATATATATATATATATAATATGTATGTATATATACCACAATAAGTTTCTCCATTTACTAGTTGATGGATCATTGGGTTATTTCCAGGTTTTGACTATTAAAAAATAAACCTGTTAACATTAATGTACAAGTTTTTGGTGGGACATCAAGTTGTCTTTTTCTTAGAGAAAATGTAGTAGAGTGGCTCAATCATACAGTTGGTGTATCTTTAACTTTAGCTAAAATCTTTAGTATTCTAGGAAACTGCTATTCAAGGACTTTTGTCTCAGTTTTTTAAATAGAAGTCCTTATTCCCAATAATCTCTACCCAGTAACAGCGCTTTCTCTGATAACTAGCTCATCTTCCTTATTTAAGTTCAAAACATGTTACTCCATTCACAGTTGCTTAAGCTAGAAATTATTTTAGTTTCTTTCATTTTATCATTGTAACATCCAGACAGTTGTCAAAGACCTAATTATTTTAACTTTGATATGTTTCTTCATGATATCCAGCTTCAATATCATCATCCTAATATGAATAAGTACCATCTCTGTTGAGTTACCGTAACTACTTCTCTGCTGTTTGTCTTGTTTCCAGTCATACAATTTTCAATGAGACCATGTTTTCAGAAAGACTATTCTGAAATATTTTGACCATGTTACTTCAGTGCTCAGAACCCTTACCTTTTAAACAAAACCCATATCTATAGAACAAAGTCTTTAACTTATATCACAGGACCTGTGTGATCTGGTTTCCTCTTACTTCTCCATGAAGCTTCATGTTTCATCACGTCCTGACTCAAAATCCATTATCTAGCAATCATGAATACTTTGCATTTCTTTGGAATGTGCCATGTATTATCTCTATTCCTTTACATATATTCTTCTCTGCCTAAAATACCCATATTATTTTTCTACGTAATCTTTGAGCCTCTGTTCACTTTCTGAAAAATTTTTTGCCCCACTCAATCTAGGTTTCTCTCTTTGTGTCCTTTTTACAGCACTTTGCACTTTGCAATTGTCCTTAATATGGTATAGGATTATGGCTTATATAAGTGACCAGATCTATACCAATTTCCATTAAAGTTTGAACTTCTTGAGTACAGGGGCTGTGTGTCTTATTCACGGATGTATCCATAGCACTTAACTTGAAGTTTGCTAGCCCCTTCAGCTAAGAACAAGGCCTTTTGTCCTATACCTCCTTACTTCCTTCTGCAATTATATTGGGCCTTTTGCCTAGAATCCAAGATGCTTGAGGATTGCTACCACTCACTGAGAGAAAATAGATGAGGTGTCAGGCAATGAAGGAATCTAGCAATTGAGTCATACTGAACAAGCTGTATCACCACTCAACTGGCAGAAGAGAGAGATTATTGCTCAGCCTATATTCACACATCTATTAATCAAATACCACGCTTTTCATCATAAAACTTACATTCTGAGAGATTTAAATGGGTTTTCACTTAATTATTCTCCTTCTTGGCTTTTAATTTGAAGAAAAGTTCAAGATGTTTAATCCAAAGTTATTTCTCTACTCATTATGCAGTAGAATCGTGAGTGACCTCTATCCTCTGTAACTCTTTTAATGCCTCTACCAAGCAAGGACTCAAAACTTCTAAGCTGCATCATAGGAGAGTCCCCTTTAGCATTCCCATGTAACTAGGGGGAAAAAAAGGTTCTCATCCAAGTGTGTTCTATATATCTGCTGACTCAATCAGTACATTCTTGACTCAGCCTTGCTATTGAATAGACCACATTCCCTTAAGTATAGGTGGACACATACAAAAAATACACCATGAAATTAGGTATGTGATGATTCACAACAACCCATTCAAAAGATACATGATGATCACTTCTCTTTGTTCACCCTTTCCCTTGCTTCTCAACTTCTCATCTTTGCAACTCCTTTTCCTTGGAATCTCATTTTGCTATTTCTCTTACCTTATTTCCAAGTTTGTTATTTTTAAAATCAGTCGTTCTATTGCTAAAATCCCAGATATGTATGCCACATTTCAGAATGTGAAAAGTGTTGTACAAGAGGTCTTTAAGCCAGGAAGCTTTTATTCAACAAAATGCAACGTGCTGCTCTTTGTTGTAGCTCTTGCAGACTACAACAATGAACACATGTACAAGAAATCACATTACAGTTGGGGGGAGGGGGTAGATATTAAACCATACAAATAATCAGTGATATATAGGTCAAATGATGGTAAAGAGAAAAATAATTCAAAAAAAAACGAGATTGAAAATGTGATCCAAAGAGCATAGTCAAGAGAGTAATATTGACAGACTTGAAAGTCTTAGAGGAAGTAATGGAATGAGTCATGTGGATATCATGACAAGACTATTACAAATAGAGAGAATGGTAAATGGAGGGGATCTGAGGGGCTCTGAGTCATTTGATGACTGGAGGATTTCAGAAATTGGAGGCCAATATGGTTGACCTAAAGTGACCAAGAGGGTGAGAGGCTGAAGGTAGGTTCAGAGAGGGAATGGAACTGGATTTGATAGCATCTTCAGGGTCATTTTAAACAGCTTTTGCTTTAATATAAGAAAGAAAATTTTTTGAATAGGAGTTGTGTGATCTGGTTTCCATTTAACATGATCACTTTTGCTGATGAAGAGGTGGGCAGACGTGGAACTCCATGAAGAGGTGGGCAGACGTGGAAAAAAGGAGAAGAGTTAATATATTTCAGGATCCTCCCATATCATGGTGGAATATAGAGTCTGGAATCAACCTCTCTCCTAAAAACAACTGAAAAAAATTACTGATAATGAACTCTTGACAGAAAACCCAGAAGCCTTAAACCAACTATGCCCAACCACCATCTTCTAGGATGTCCAAGAAACAAGAAGGGGTCAGGGAAAAAAAGTTCATTCTCTGCGATCACCTGGCCATTGTGGGAAGCTCAGCTCACCAAGGTGGCTGACATCTTCCAGCCCAGACTGGATTCCAGCCTGGAACCCCCAACACCCCACAACACAGTTGGAATCTTCAATTATCCCCAGTTGAGCAATGGAAGTTGTAAGAAGTTGTTGCAATCTGTATGTGATCTCAAATACGGTTTATTGACATGGCTTGTGGAAGTTCTTTTCTATTTTCCTTTTTTAATTTTATATATATATATATTTCTTACATCACTGTCTACCCTGAGGTTCTCTCACCACCTTATCACCCATGAATCATCTTAATCTTTTCTATTTTTCTCTCAGGTGAAAGTGATGATGGAGGAGTAATTGTTGAAAGTTTGAGGAGAGTACAAATGTGAAATAGTAATTTATGACAACAGGAGAATGAGTGAGCTGGGAAAGTATAGTATTACTCCTTAATAACATTAAAGTTCTATTTGAAGTACATGGGTTCTTAATTTTTCTCCAACATTCAGCAGCAGGAGTACTGATGTATAATAGACAAGAATTTAGATTTAGCTAAAGTTGCAGCCATTTAAAATGTTTAAGATGAAGTAAGGGGTAAGTAAGTCAAACCTGAGTGTTAGAGAGTAATTGCAACCCATGTGTTGCATGACTACATTTTGATCAACTACATACCCCATATATGATGGTGGCTTCCAAATTCCTATTGTACAGTAATATTGTAGAACACAATTCTAAGGTATTGCAGGAGCAATAAGATGTCACAAGTGATGGAATTCTTCTTACATGTGCCCTCCTGAATTGTTCTGCAAGTGAAATGTGGAAATATTATTTGGAGACTAACATACAGTCCATGGTTGCACAATGATGAAATTGCCTAATGTTGCATTATATAGTGATACCCTGTAATATTCAGTAGGTATCACTGTAATTAAATGATGCCTCACCTTAGAGTGATTGGGCTGTAATGGATAATTTAGAAAGGAAACCATGAGGTAGTTGATGGTGAGTGAGGATTGAAAATGATCCCTTTAAACTGAGGTGCACAAAATTCTGGTAGAGCATAAATGTGCTTTTTGCCTGAGACCCATAACAGTAATAATAGCTGTATCAGAATAGACAAATGAATCAATTCCTACTGTGACTACTTTGAATATAACACATACTTGAAAATATAAGTTCTGACATATATGTATGTGTTCATCAGTCCAGTCAAATCTCTGAAATAATATACTAATTTATATTTTACCATGAACATATTACCTCATTTATATATTACCATGCTGGTGAAGGACACTAGATGTTGAGCAAAAACCTATCAAATACTAACCATGCTTCAGATGCCATAATTTTTAGCAGAATCAAGATTTGAATAAAAGTAGATGAATGGCTTCAGATAGTAGACAATGGCATAAAAAAAGGTGGACTAGAAGGGAAAGGTGTATGGAAGTAAGAAAAAGTATGGGAAAAGAAAGGCAAAGGAGAAGAATAAGCAAACGCGGAAAAAACGCAAGTATGGAAAAAGAAAATGTCTACATTACTGAGGTTCTTCAGTGATGCTTGTGATTGAATAAAGTTGAATTTATTTATAAACAAGATATTTGAAAAGAATTGATATTTATTTACTGTTTCATATGTTTGAAGGGTTTTGCATTTACTCATTTATATTACACTCTCAAACTCTCTAAAGTAGATGCCATTATTACTGTGATTTTTGTAAATGACAAAGAAAGCAGCTAGAGAAATTAAACCATTCATCTGAGCTCTACAACTTGATTTCAAACTCAATACATCTCCCATTTCATCAAGTCACCTCCCAGTCCATAGAAATACTTAGCATGTATGTATCCTTCTAAAAAGTCACTGTTTGAATGCATTTTTGTAATAACTTATAGTTAGACGATAGAACAGTATGCCTAAGATTGTATCCATAAAGATAAATATAATAGTTTAAAGCCACATGGTGGGAAAGGTTGATGGGAAAGCTAAGTACAAGCGAAAATGATACTCTGGATTCCTGTGTTTAATTGAAGATCAAAACCCACCTGTTTAATTTCTGTTTTCATACATTATTCTGTACACACATTCATTTTATCTCAATGGATCCTTGAATTTAATTTCATTTTCCATTGACCACAGATATTAACACATTGGCTACTGCTCCAGGGTCAGGGATCCCCTATTCAGCATGTAGAACCTTTCAACCTCTCTCAAATCTATATCCCACTTGTTGGTTTACATCCAACTTATTTTCCCTGATTGTTAAAGCTTATTGAAATGATTGAAAATTTTTTTGATTGTTTACTACTATGTTTTGCCATGTGAATATATTTAAAGTAAGAAATAAAATGATACCTAAAACATTACGAGAAAAATAGTCAATTTAAGTCCTTACACAAAAGCTAATTTTAATTGATCATGTTTTAACTGTAGCAATTCTACCTGCTACAGGTCTTAGTCAAATTTTTGTTTTACCCCTTGTATAAGAGAGATAGAATCCTAAAGATGTAAAAGACAAAATTGACTTTGATTGCTTTATTTTTTTATGACAAATTATTATAAGATCTATGGGTTTATAGGAATTAATATTGCCCTTGTCAGGCTGCTACAGATCAGGTCACTTTGCCATGTCTTAACCGTAGGGGCCACCATGTGTGTATTTTGCCTGAGGCCAGCACAAGAAGTGAAGAAAAGATAGTAAATGAGGCAGGTGGATCTGTCAATTCAGCTCTGTGTGGCATGCCGACATGTTTCAGTTCCAGACAAATGTCTCTGGATGCCTTTTTCTGGCATTTGTTGACTAAATTTCACAACAGAAATGGGTCATGACATAGATCAGATGAGGACAGTCTGCTTTATTCAGTTGACCAATCAAAATGCTAATCTCATTGAGAAACACTTTGATGGACATACCATAAAACTGTTCAACCAGATTTCTGGTTCATCCATTTTGTAGCAATCTTCCAATCTTTATATTCCTTTTTAGGATTGAACCATATTCTATTGTATTGAAAAATCATAATTTGTTCTTTCACCTTCTTTACAGTTAGACTTCTAACAGTTCAATTAATAACCAAACTTCAGGTAGCTTGTGGCTCTTGACTCTATTTTCTGACCTATGTGTTCTACCCCTGTTCAGAAGCTTAAGGAAGAATCTATTTCATTTATCCAGGCTTTACAAATATAACCAGTCTAAAATAATCATGAAAATATAGTCTTTCTCTACAGCACAAACTACTTCTTTGCTTCCTCTTCTCCCTATTGGACAGTTTATTCCCAAATAGAGTTATTTTTAATTTCAGATTTTGCTTTCCTGTTCTTTTCAATTTGCTGTTTGACGCCCATGAATTTGATTCCTTGTGAGCCATCTGACACACAAAAGAGAGCTTGATTTCTACAGCAATCCCTAAAATGAAACTGCTATACCTAAGCATGACTTTAGACAACACATTTGAATAAAATTTTTAATGAACCGTGTTCCAGATTTTCCCCCTTCTCATCCCCATTTCTGTTCCACTATAGTTGACTGGTTTTATATCTAGCTTTTAACTGGGAAAGAATATAATTTTACTTACATAAACTAATGCTTGCAGATATTATTTCTGTGACATAACAAAATGCTATGTATCAATCTAGGTAAGCTGTACATTTCTACTTAAGAAGGGCCATAGGAGCTGAAATGTGGTAACAAATACAGGTGGTTCGGATCAGATTGTTCCAAAGTGTCTCTCAAATCACATTCTGTCAGCAGTTGGCATCTCTGGAGCTCAAAAGGCCTACTCTGGAAGCTGGTATGGTAACTCTGTCCTCTGCACTGCTACTCAAAGCAAAATTATTTTTTGGTGTTTCTCTGCCCTGAATTGTAATTGTGCTAAATATGTCCTTGGAGTCCTAAAACTAAAAGACAGTTTGACCACATGCTTGCAAACCTGGGGCATGAACTTTTTTGGGGGTAGAAAAATTTGGTTTTTATTGTTTTATACAAAATGTCAGCATAGTTATTATGGAAAAAATAGAATATGTCCTATGAGTGCTGTATATTTAGTTGATAGCATGTTATTTTATTTTTAAAGTTATCATAGTGTATAACTGACTTTTTTGGTATACAATTCTATGAATTATAGTATAACATTTGAATTTTAAATTACATATAAAGTGGAGGCACTGTAATCTTTTTAGGGTTTAGTGCCTCCAAAAAGGGTTTCATCTAGCCCTGTACCTCAGAAATTTATAGGTCTTATATATAGTGAGAAGTTTGAGAAAACTCAAGATATAGCTCTACCATTCTTTTTTTTTTTTTTTTTTTTTCATTTTAAAAATGTTTTTACAAAGTTACAAACCAGGCATTTAATTGTGAATCTTCCTTTTCCCTCTTTTATGGCATGGCAACTTATGGTAATGAGTGCATTACACAATCAACTAAAAAAGAAAGTATTTCCATAAATTTCAAGCATAACTGGCTCTGCAAAGATTTCCTATTTGCCTTTGAACTAAGAAAACTATTTAAAGACTTTTTCTTAAATCTTGGAGTGAGAAAACATACTTTTGGTTATGCAATAATGTCTTCAAGTAGGGCTTATCTTACTTGAAGCTTGGCCTCTTCAGTGTCCATCACTTTATTTTTCAGTATTTATTTTGGTGTATCTCTTCGCATGTAGGGCTTAAGTCATCTTATTTTCAGAATCACTTAACCTAGTACTTTAAATGAATGCTGATCAGCTCCCCATATTCCACATGCCCTATAGCAAGTCTGTATTAAACCAATAATATTTCTCCCAAAGTGGAATTGTATCTGTGGCTTCTACTTTGAAAACTGAATTATATTTAAGTTCATAAATGCCTATTATCTATTATGTGCAAGACATTGTTGAACCCTGAGTGAGATGCACAGGGGAATAAGATGATTTGTTCTTGATCATTAACTCATTATAGTGTGTCATGTACTTCATTTATTATATGTGTTGGTCCATGTGGTGTTCTCGCCACTCCAGGCAGGGAATGTGCTTTGTTTTACTTTGTGTATAAATGCAAAAAAAATGTTTGATGAACTATGTCCTGGCCTAATGCAGATTTAGAGACAACCTAGTCACCTTGACTCTCAAATTGGAGAGAGACAATTATGGAACTTGACTTTGAGTCCAAGACT
This sequence comes from Uropsilus gracilis, assembly GCA_004024945.1. Classification (NCBI taxonomy): domain Eukaryota; kingdom Metazoa; phylum Chordata; class Mammalia; order Eulipotyphla; family Talpidae; genus Uropsilus; species Uropsilus gracilis. The sequence continues at coordinate 28,989 of PVHY01002631.1, read as the reverse complement.
CTCAGCAGTTTCATCTGTTTACTAGAAGAGGTATCTTAGGGACATGAACAAAACTATAGCACATAGTAGCAAACAGTGGGAGCCAAGGTATTAAGGGAGAAAACCACAGGTCATAATCAGTAAAGGGTGTTGTCCAATTTGACCAGTGTGGAATGTGAGATGCTAGAAGCGGGTAGCATAAGATAATGCAGGAAATCTTTTTTCTCTGTAGTGTATAGTGGAGCCACTAATGGTGTCACATCAATACTTGGCTGAGCTATTAAATTGGATTGGTACAGATAAAATTCTTTTCTCTAAGGCCCCAACTAGCATCCCACACCTGCCAATTTTTTTCCAAGATGCTCCAAAGTAAGTTTATGCATTAATGCATCCATCACACGTACTCCATGAAAAGTATGAAGAGTAAGTGGGGCAAGGTAATTCAGGTACTGCAGTATGTAATTAGCTCTTCTGGTTCTAGGTGCTTGGGGAGGCATGGGTTTCAGTGTAGACCTGGCCAAATTCAGGAACCACACCTCACACATCCAGTCCTGAAGATGGCATAGATATGGCATCAAGAAACCATGATAACAAAGATGACCTTCGTAAGAGGGTGCACCCCAAGTACCTAAGGAACATAATACTATCAAGAAACACAATAAGAACATCTTGAAGAAGATGCAGACCAACAATGTCAAGGCCACAAGTGCACATGCTGAAACTCTCGAACCAAGGAGGTCAAGGCAGCAACCAAAGCTCCACAAACTTGCCATTGCTGTTTACCCCAAGCTTGGGAAATGTATATGTGCCCTGATCCCCGAGGGGTTCAGGCTGTCCCAGCCAAAGAGTAAGGCTCAAATCCAGGTCTCAAATGTGGCTGCAGCAACATTCCCAAAGGCACATATGCTCCCAAAGGTGCTAAGGCCCCTCACAAAGGCTCAAGAGTAGAGAACTTTGCTCCTGTGGGTAGGGAAAGACTGGTGTGACCCCTGGACTGCTGTCTGCACTGAACTGGTGGCTTCTTGGGTTATTTGTACAAATAAACTTGATGCAGAAAAAAAATGTAATTATATAACAGTAAGTGCACATAATGAATTGAGACTGGAGTCTATTTAAATAGACCAAGTATCTCCATGTTTCTAATTTTACAGAAGGATGATTACCGAAGTTCTGGGATTCTTCTGAACAAAAGATTTTTTTTATTCAGTTCTATTTTTCTGTTAATTTAAACTACAATTAAGAATCTTTTTTCAGCTGCATGCCTGTGGTCCTGGTCCATCAGAGCTCCTTTGCCAGCAGGGAACCAAGGTGGTGAGGAACTCCAGGTAGGCCCCCTGAGCCTGGAGCGCCTGGGAGGGGAGTCCGGGTGGGATTTTAGCTCCACCCACCACCAGATGGTTGCACGGGGCAGCCATCTGCAGCCCAAATGGGCCGAGGCAATGTTTGACCAAGTGCCTACCAAAAGGGGCTTGGGATTGTGCCTGCCTGGCCATCCAGGCCCTGCCCCAATGCAGGGAGGGGCACGGGTGGGGGATGGGGATATTGCCCCTTCCATTTCATTCTCACTCCAGCTAATCTTCAGGATGAGGAAGAACATATATAATACAAACACCATCATAGACTGGGTGAGGGACCAGGTAAAAATCCAACCCACAAGTCTGAGCTGGACACAGGAGATAGAATATCAAGAGAACCAGTGCATACGATACTGGGGAAACACCTATGGAAACACGATGTCATGAATGCACACCTACGTGCTCGCCTGGTCTGGAAGAGCCAAGACCTCATTTCTTAGATGCCTTCTAGGAGAGCAAGGCACCCCTCTTCACACTATGGGAGAGGAGAGGAAGGCCAAAGACTGGGGGCATTGGCTCCACAGCAAAGCTGCAAACTGAGGCAGCAGAGATGATCCACAAGGTCATTCACAGATGCCTGTATCCCCAGAGAAATTTCTTTACTGACACTGGCTGAGGTTGAGACCCCCTAAACCAGATGCCAGAACCATAAGGTAAAGCAGCAAAACAAACAAAAAAACAAAAAACCCACAGAGAAGGGATTGGAGAAGACAGCCTGCAAAGAGAAAACAGGGACAGACCACAAATAAATATAGACTGTCTGCCCAAAACAAGGTTAACACTGAAAACCTACCAGCAAGGTTCACCTGGTCCCAAGAACACAGTCCCTCACCCAAAGAAAGGACACTGTCACAGGAAAGAAAGAGACTAATGGACTAAACACAGACTAACAAACAACAAAGAAAGGGGTTTGAGTGAACAGAGTGGGCACCAGAGGGAGGAGGAAGTATCCCATAAACCATTTACAGAGGTTGTGATTTAAGGAGAGCTGGGCACGAAGGCGCGTGCCTTTAATCGCAGCCTATGAAGCACGAGGCTGAGGCTAGGAATCGTTTGAGTCTGTGGGCTCGATACCCATCCGGGGCAACATAGCAACACCTCAAAAAATAGTCTCAAATAGTCTCAAAAAATAGCTGGGTGTGGTGACTCATGCCTGTAATCCTAGCTACCTGGGAGGCTGAGGCTGGGGATTGCTTGAGTCCATGGTATCCCAGGCAATGTGAAACTATGGTTCCCCAGGTAACAAAGTGAGACCTAGTCTCAAAAAAGAAACAAACAAATAAATAAATAAATTTAAATATTAAAAAAAGAACCTTTTTCTTTTTTTCTTTTCGTTCTGAAAACTATTATAAACTAAGAATACAGGCTAATATTTTTCATACAGTACCTTGGTTTCTGTGTCTTCATTCTTTTTTTTAGGTCTTTTAATTTATTGAGGGAAAATACTGGTTTACAACATTGATTGTTTTAGGGGTTATGGGTTCAAACCTCTGTGAAAATGTTTTTGCACACTGCCCCCAGCAAAACCCAGTCATCCTGCACTGGTTCTCAATTGGGTCCCTTACATTTCCAGCTCCCACCCCTACATCCTTTCGTGGCAGCCTCAGTTTTGCAGTCACATGTTAAGGATTTGTTATTGGTTTAGTTTTAGCCAATCCTTTGTCTTGTTCCTTTATATACCACATTTGATTGAAATCATTGGATATTCCACATATGATTAAAATCATTCAGTCTTTGTCTCTCTCTCCTTCTGACTTACTTTCCTTAGCATAATCCCCTTCACCTATGCATTTGCAAGTGGTAAGAGTTTATCTTGAAGAAAAGATATTTAAATCTTTCTCTAGTCTTGCCAAATAAAAGGTGTTTGGATATTCAATTTGGACACCAATTATAGGCATACCAACATTATGCTTTACAACTAAAGATGAACCAAGTTTAAAAGATCACATGTAAGATAAAATTGGAATGTGAGTATAATTGTGGAATTTAGTGATTTGACTTTCAGTGGTCTTTAAAATTTTGATTCTTTTTCTTATGTTGAACTGTTTGAGATAGCTTAAGGCTAGCATTGTCTGGAAGCCAAATTCTACAAAAGCTGATTTCATCTGAATGTCTACTTCAATTCATTTGTCCATTCAAGAAACATTAAATCAATGCCTATTTTATGCCAGGCCCTGTTCTAAGCTACAAGAATAAGGAGTGAACAAAACTAAGTCATTTCCCTCATGGAGCTAGCAATCCGAGGAGGGATAGATAATGAATCAAAAAAGGATACTGTGTCATCACATGGTGAAAATGATTCAAAAGTAGGTTAAAGCAGTATAAGGGTTGGAGAGAGAAAGGGGCCAGTTTTGTAAAAGGTAATCAAAGCAACCACTCATAGGTGGTGAGGCATTAATGGAGTGAGGGAGGAAACTATATGAAGGACCAAGGAAAAAGTGTTATAAGTCACAAAAGCAGCAAATATATCTGGTGGTTCTGTGGTCAATGAGTTTGGTATTTTCTAGAAATGGTGAGGACCAGTGTGTTGCTGGAGCAAGGTGTTCAAAGTAGTGAGACATGAGACCAGAGAGGTGAACAGAATAAAATGCATATAGGGCCACACTGACTCATGATTAAGATTCCAGCTTTGATTCTAAAAGTGATTGGAATGCATTGGAAATGTGTGTAGGGTATTAACATAAACTAATTTGCAATTTAGAAGTCCCAAGCTTGTCTGATTATAGTTTAATATAGTTCCTGATTCCTGAGAGTTTTGACAAGACCTTTTACTTTGGGCAAAGTGAAACTGATCGTAAATGTATACCTCAGAGGATTCAACAATCTTCCCGTTTCTTAGGTTTTGTGTCCTTAGCGTTATAGTTTTCATTCCTACTTTTTCCATGAACATGCCTACTAAGGCCTGCCATCAGTGGCAGCTGAAAATAGCCTATGCAGCTTTAAGGGCACATGCCCATTGGGTAAATCCAGTGGTCTCTTTCCCTGTAGCTGTGAATAGATGTATCACTGTTAATCAGGTGCTATTTCATTGCATAGGCATTTCAAGTTAATTGCTGACTAAATGATAGAGTTCTTGATACCCTGAGACGTGTCCTGTTGCCCTGCTTTTAAATGTATGTACCGATAACCCCCAGAATCTGTGGTTAAAAAAAACTTTTTTTCCTCTTCTTATGTTTGTAACAAGATTTAGAAGTCACCTCAAGTCAACACATTATTCTAGAGTAGCTTTCAATGTGTGTGTGTGTGTGTGTGTGTGTGTTTTTCTCTTTCTTAGAAAAGTACTGAAAAGGGAAGTTCTTTACTAACCAAAGGGCAGGACCAGATTTAGAATCAAATAAAGGGAGGGTGAAAGACAGTGGCCATCACCCCTGGAAGGGGGAGTGAGTGCAGCTCCCCAGTGAGGGAGAAGCCAGCAGCCTACCCTAAGCACAGCCCCAAGTCCACTCCAAGCCCACCCCAAGTGCCACTGGCCCCAGTAGGCAAATGAACAAATGGGCCAAAAAATGTGGCATATTTACACAATAGAGTATTATTCAGCAATCAAAAAAGAAGAAAATCATGTCATTTGCAGCAACATGGGTGGAGCTGGAAGGGATTATACGAACTGGAATTAGAAGGAAAAAAAAAGTACCGGATGGTCTTACTTTTATGTGGAATTAGATAAACAAATGACACCTGGGCCCGGATGTTTATTGCTGCACTATTTATAATTGCAAGGACATGGAAACAACCCGAATGTCCCAAAACAGATGAATGGATGAAAAAGATATGGCATATATACACAATGGAATATTACTCATCAATTAAAAATGAGAAATTAGATGAATTTATGATAACATGGATGCACCTAGAAGAAATCATATTAGCAGAAACAAGTAAAAAAGATAAAGACAGACATGGAATGGATTCACTATTATATGAGACTTGGGAAAGATAAACAAAAAGCTATGAAGAAAAGTCAAAAAAAGCTAACAACCAAATTGAAGGACACAACTCGGGGCGGGGGGCAGGATAGAGAGGGAATGGTGGGGGGGTGTGAATCCTGGGGATTACAAAGCTGTGAAATTAATATATAAATAAATTATTTGCTTTAAAAAAAGATAAACAAATGGACAAATAATAGTTAAAGCTAACAAGTTGGCTATAAAAATGAAATAGCCAACAAACGAGAGAGGAATGGGGGCTGAAACACAAGGAGGGTTGTGGAGAACATAAGGGAAAATGGTGATGGGTTACAGGTAATATAATGATAAATTAGTTTAAATTATTAAACTAATTTTTAAAAAATCAAACAAGATCATTTGTGAAAAGCATGAAGCTCTGTCACTACATGTTGCTTTGTTGCTAAAGTTATACTAATTTACCATTTAAAATTTCCCCTTCCAGTCAGGCACAGTGGCATGAGCCTGTAATCCCAGTCTTGGGAGGTTGAGGCTAAGGATCACTTGAGTCTGTGGGTTTGGGACTACTCCAAGCAACGCAGCGAGACCTAGTCTCTAAATAAATAAATAAATAAATAGATAAAATTTCCCCTTCCTCAGTACATAGAATGTAGACTTTGTTGGCATTTATTGAAATCCTATTTTTAAAAAGGAGCTCCCCCAACTACTTTTATTTAAAAATATTTTTAATGCCTGCAACTTACTGAGATAAATGTGGAGAGTGCTTTATTTTTGTTGTAAGCATGATAAAGCTAAATAACCAAGCCTAACAACAATTTGAACTTTACCTTGGAATATGTCCATGATGAAAAAGAGAGCTATACTAATATTTTTGACTTTCTTTCCACTAGCTTCTTCTATCAAAGCTCCCTCAACACAAGTTAAGTTATAATCTTTGAATTGCTTGTGGTAGCGTGGATCCATCTGGAAATTTTCTATACTCTGTATGGAGTTTCTGTGCCATTCCTGATTCCTGTCTTCTCTCTGTTTTTCCAGTTATTTCAGTTTCTGCTTGCTTCATTCAGATTCTTTATCTTTCAAACCTCATTCTTTTTTTTTTTTTTTTTTTGGAAGATGACCTATGGGTTGAATTAGGCAGATTGTCATTTCTGATTTGTAAGGAATGCTCATGATAGTCAACAGTGCTACAGCTCTTTGTTCAGCATTTTAAGAAATATCTTACAGTAGTCTCAAAGTTTTCAAAATCATACAAAGAATGTTGGACAGTTAATGCATTTCACCCTACCATTTCAAAGCAAATCCATCAAGTTTTTGACTCCTTCCCTCACCTCACATTAACTTTGACTGTAGTAAGGTTTTTTCAGTAAAATATTGAAATAAGGACAGCTAACTGTAGATTAGCTTTCACATGCCATTACAGTAATTCGACGTTTGCAGTCATTTCAAATGCAAAATTTCCCAAACCTTTCATTGTATGATGACACATTCTGAATTCTGTTATTTTGGAAAGTGAATAAGCAAAGCTAAGACACAAACAGGACTCTTTCCCTCTGTTCAAATGTTTTCTCCTAGGGGATCTATAGATGGAGTTAACAATTTTCTAAAATAAATATCTAATGGATAACTAAATATATTGCCTTTGATTTTAAAGTAGCAATTAAGGTAACTGGGTAAAGATCGGCACAATTTTATTGAAAAAGTCCAGGTAGTGAATACTTGAGTTTTTAAGACTCACATGTTCTCTGTCACAGCTGTTTGATATTTATTGCAGTGTAAAAGAAACAGTAACAACACATAACTGAATGTGCACAACCACGTTCCAATAAAACATTATTTACAAAAGCATAACAGCCCAACTTGGCACATGTACTATAGTTTCTTGACCCCTAGATTATAACACTAAATTGAGTAGAGCATAGGTTTCTTGGTGGAATTGTTTTAACACAGCTAAAGGATTTCATGAATGTATTGGACAATTGAGATAATACCTGCAAGTAGGGGGGCTACTTTATATTTTTGCCATCTACCCCAGTAATCCTCATTCTATTAAGAATCACATCATCTGCTGCTTTTGGGTTTGAGCTGATGTTTTATTCTGGTTAAATATTTCCAATTAGGTGTGACTTCCAAAAAATGTTAAAGTGGCAAACACTATTTGTTTTTCATTTATCTGATTCTCAAAATTCCTCTAGAAATAGCAGGACTCGACTTTTAATACATTAAAAAACTTCTAGAGGTGTTGCTTATAGCAAATTTCATAAAATAACTAGTGACCTTAAGGAGACTTTTTATAGGAAGAATATAAAATAGAAAATAGTAGAATTTATTTCAATACTGTCATTCCAGTTACTAATCCTCTGCTTGGCCAAGCATTACTTTACATTACCTTGCCTTTTTCAAAGCCTTTTCTAGAACTCTTCTAACTGTGTACATATATTGAAGCATATATTTATTACTTTTTATTATAGTAACCATGTAAAGCCATTCTCCTTTTCTACTGAGGCTTAGAAGGGGAATATCCTTCAATGAGCACTTTCACATATGTTTCCTCATTTCAATATAATTGAATTACTTTCACAGATGAATCATAGGGAAGATAAAGTTACTCGCCCAAGGTCACCCAACTAGTTAAGAGTGCAGCCAAACTTAAAAACAGGTCTGTCCGATTCCAAGGGTGTTCTTTTTCCACTACATCACAATGCCCACAGGAAGTTAGCTACTTGTAGTTCTTGGCAAGCTTTTTCTTTCTTTTTTTAAAATATAAGTGATTTTCAAGTAAATCAGAGAAGAACCAAGTCACGTCATATCAGATTCTTTTCATATATTTTGGGAGTACATATTTTCAAAAAGATATGGTGGATGCTTTTGTTTAAACAACCATGGTTCTATGAGTAGAATATTTCCAAATGGGGTGACTTCCAAAAATTGCTTTCTTGGCAGTTCTCATACATTCTTCATGAATGCAACTATATTTCCCATCTTCCTTTTATTGCAAAGAATCATATGCTAGTAGATGTTTTGAAAGATGCTTGGTGATATTCTGTTTAGATTTGAAATATCTAGGCTTTAAACTGTGGTGGAGCTAGGTGATAATAAGGAAACTGACATTTGTTGGGGTATAACTTTGTGTGGCCTCAAATGTGGACTGTATTAACGGTAATTGTTAATACCAAAATCTTTAACATATATTTAAGCCTTTTCACATCATGATATAAAGTTCTTTTTTGTCAGAATGTGTTCTTTTTTCTTGACCAGAGTAGAAGACATTGTAGTGAATCATTGAATGATTTTTTCTTTTTTTGAGACTAGGTCTCAATATTTTTGCTTGTGGAACCGCAGTCTCTCATTGCTCAGGGTACCACAGACTCAAGCCATCCCCAGCCTCAGCTTCCCAGGTAGCTGAGATTACAGGCACGCGCCACCACATCCAGCTATTTTTTTGGAACTAGGTCTCGCTATGGGCCCCAGGTGGGACTCGAACTGCGATCCCTAGCCCCGGCCACTTCATAGGCTGAAGCTTATAGGCTGGAGCCACTGTGCCCGGCGAATCATTGAATGATAAAAAAATGTTGCTGAGGGAACCAATCATTAAAATTGATCTTTGACAAAGGAGTGAAAAACTTACATTGGAACAAGGACAGCCTCTTCAACAAATGTTGCTGGGAAAACTGGATCAAGACATACAAAACAATGAACCAAGACAGCTCCCTCACACCATGTACAAAAATCAACTCAAAATGGATAAAAAAATTACATGTCAGACCTGAAACCATAAAATACATAGAGGAAAACCTAGGCAGAACCCTTCACGAATAACAATTCAGAAATCCCTTTCTGGATGCATCTACAGATGGCAAAAAAATGAAGGAAAACATAAACAGATGGGACTACATCACTAAAAAGCTTCCATACAGCAAAAGAGACAACAGACAAAACAAAAAGAAGCCCAACCGAATGGGAAAAAAATGTTTGCCCTCCACAAAAGTGATAACAATTAGGAACTCAACAACTAAGCAAAACTAAACAAGAAGCCTAGTGAAAAAATGGGGAGAAGAACTAAAAAGACAGTTCTTCAAAGAGGAAATAAAAATGGCCAACAGGCACATGAAAAAATGCTCAACATCACTAGCAATAAGGGAAATGCAAATCAAAACTACAATTGGATATCACCTCACAGTAGTAAGAATGGCCCACATTCAAAGAACAGGCAACAAGTGCAGGCATGGATGTAGAGAGAAAGGAACACTCTTACACTGCTGATGGGAATGTAAACTGGTCCAGCCACTATGGAAAGTGCGTGGAGGACCCCCAAACTAATGAAAATGGAACTACCATTTGACCCAGCAATTGCTCTTCTGGGAATTTACCCAAAGGAGACTTTAATGTGGGTACAAAGGGACACCTGTACTTGGATGTTTACTGCAGTACAATTTATAATTGCAAGGACATGGAAACAACCCAAATGCCCCAAGACAGAGAACTGGATGAAAATGATGTGGTATAGATACACAGTGGAGTTTTATTCAATTAAAAATGACAAATTTGATGAATTTATGATAACACGAATGTACCTAAAAGAAATCATATTGGCAGAAACCAGTCAGAAGTAAAAAGACAGAAACCAAATGGTTTCACTAATATATGGGATATAGGAAAAACAAGAAAAAAGCCATGAGGAATAGTCAAAACAAACTAACAACCAAACTAATGTACACAACTGGAGGGATGGTGGGGAGAGGAAAGGGGTTGGTCAGAGAGGGAATGTGGTGGGTGATCCCTGGGGACACAAAGATGTGAAATACATAGACAAATAAAAAAATAATTTAAAATAAATTAAAATTGTTATATCATGTATAGCTTTCAGACTTTAATTAAAGTTATACTAAAATATAGCTATAAAATCTATGTTTCAGACATTGAATCCCAATGATGAGTTCCAATAATGGAGAAAGTGGTGAGAAAAAGCCAACTCCGGTCCTTCTTAAGGTCTTTTAAGATTGTTAACATCATACCAGGATTTTTCGGTGCAAAGGTATTGGAAGGAATTGGGAGTGACTAACAGTGATGAGCATGCAGATACATAGTTATTTATCAGAAGTGTGTGTAGATGACTAACAAGATGACTGTTCTTCTGACCCTGTGGTCCTTTTAAGTCAGAGGTCCCTAGCTGTTTTCCCACCGCTCTTGGGGCACAGGAATCTGCCAGTTCTTCATACAGATTTACTTCACAGCTACTGCTTCCTAAGATCTTGATGCTTCCTTGCTAAAACTGCTATGAGAGGGAGTAAAAGGTACTTGCTTTTCTTTAAGAGTCTATTATGTTTGGATTCTACTCTATTCTATCAGATGGAAAGAATCCATTTCTTGTGTGTGGGGGGAAATCTTTTTTATTTTTATCTTTTAAAGATCCTCTATGCCTGAGAAATTTCTAACTCTATTGGCTTAGACTTTTTGAGATACTGAATTTGCAAGCTATTTTTGTTTTTTGCGGAGATGTCTTACACCTCACCCCCCCTCCCCATATAACCAGAATAGAGCCAACTCTGAGGCTCTACATATATTGATGGAGAGAAGAGAAAAGGAAGAATATACTGAGCAAAAGATTAGTTGGAACATCCGATATTATAGAGACACCTTCTTCCTCAGAATCAGTAAGTTGCTTTCCTGTGAAGTTTGCTTAAGTACATAATAAACTTTTATTTGGAGTACAGAAAGAACTGTGATATGGTTACTTTCATAAAAATCAGTGTGACCTTATAAAAGCCAAATCCTTAAAAGCCCAACAATAAAAAGTCGGGTCATGATGCTCTTTTATGAAGAAAAGATTGTTCTTTTGAGATTTTCAATTTTTGCTCTTCACATCAGAGAACTGCTTTCTCAGCTCCCCTTCTACTCCCTCTTGACAGTACTGCTGCCCTCTGGCACAAGCTGCTGTCCTGAACCAGCTGTTTCATTAAGATCTTCAGTGTATCTAAGGGTCCTCTTAAGAGATATCCCTCAGAAACAAGCATTTATGATAGATTCATGGTTTTATATTTACCATTGGTACTAATTACAGAGCAATTCATTGGGCCACAGCAAAGTAAATAATTTTCAGCTGAAGATCAGCAAAATGTCCAGACATGTGCTGGGAAGAATGTACCTCAGAAGTTGAGGCTCAGGGAGGGTAAAGCACTGTCTTAGCTCATACAGCAAGTTTGTGAGTGGAAGAAGCTGATTAAAAATTATCCATGTGCACTATACTATGCTAAGTACAGAATTATGATAGCAGCTAGAGTGCAAAAACTAACAAACTGCTTGCCAGAGGAATAAAATAGTAGCACTAAGTAGAACTTTTTCAGTTTGGTGGAGTCTCACTTACTTATTTTTGATTTTGATTCCCTTGCCATTACATGGAGAGTTTTGCCTATATTTTCTTCTATACATTTTGTGACTTCAAGTCTTAAATTCAAGTCTTTAGTTTTTTAGGCTTTTTTATTTTGTCTCTCTCTGAATGCCAACTTTCATTCCAACACTATACTTCAATGATTATTTTGTGTAATTTTGTGGTATAGTTTGAACTATGAGAGTTCTTCTTTTACATCAGAATAACTTTTGCTATTAGGGGGTCATTGGTTGCTCCATATAAATTTCTGTAATATTTAATCTATTTCATTGAAAAATTCCTTTGAAACCTTTATACGAATTGCATTGGATCTGTATGTCACACTATCTTTGGATCTTTTATATGTTTTCTCCAGAATGGAGATATTTCACTTCCAAACTTCAAATTATATTACAAAGCCAAAATAATTAAAACAGCATGGTACTAGAATAAAAACAAACATATAGACCAATGGAACAGAACTGAATGCCCAGAAATAAAGCCACACATGAACAGTCAACTAATTTTTGACAAAGGGGCAAAAATCATGCAATGGAACAAGGATTGTCCCTTCAATAAATGGTGCTGGGAAAACTGGACCACTACATGCAAAAAAAAAAAAAGAAACTAGACCACTCCCTCACACCATGTATAAAAAAATCAACTCAAAATGAATAAAAAAAAAACTTGGATGTAAAAACTAAATCCACAAACTACACAGAGGAAAATAAGGGCAAAACATTCCAAGACTTAAATTTCTGGAACCTCTTTTAGCACAATATTATGGAAAAAATAAACACCTGGGACTACATCAAATTAAAAAGCTTTGTATGGCAAAAGAGACAATAATCAAAACAAAAGGAAACTCCACTGAATTGGAAAAAAAACTTTGCCCTCCACACATATGATAAAGATCTGATAACAAAGATCCACAAAGAACTCATACAACTTAACAAAAACAAGACAAAAAGTCCAGTCAAACATTGAGAAGATCTAAAAAGACATTTCTCCAAAGAGGAAACACAAACGGCCTATAGGAATATGAAAAAATGCTCAACATTACTAATAATCAGGGAAATGCAAATCAAAGTTAAAATGAGTTACCATCTCACACCAGTAAGAATGATCCATATTTTTTTTAAAAAAGGCAACAGCAAATTCTGGCAGGGATGTGGAGAGAAAAAAACACTTTTAAACTGCTGGTGGGAATGCAAACTGGTCCAGACACTTTGTAAAGTGGTGTGGAAGACCATCAAAATACTGAAAATGGAACTACCACTTGATCCGGCAATCCCACTTCTGGGACTTTACCCAAAGGATACAAAGACACTAATTCAAGGGACACCTATACTTGGATGATTTTTGCAGCACTATTTAGAATAGCCACTATATGGCAACAACCCAAATGCCCCAAAGTAGACAAATGGGTCAAAAACCTGTGTTATATGTAGAGCATGGAATATTATTCATCAACCAAAAAAGACAAACTTATATCATTTGCAGCAACATGCATGGAGCTAGAAGTAATCATGCTAGCAGAAATAAGCCAGAAAAAAAAGGAGAAATACTGGATGGTCTCACTTATATGAGAGATATAGGGAAAGCAAACAAACTATTGAACAAAAAAGAAAGTTTAATGCTGTCAACAGAACTGAAATATAGAGCAAGAGAGGGGGAGGGGAGAAAATTAGGGGTGGGATAGGCACAAAAGATTGAGATAATGCTTTCCAAATGACAAGGTGGTGGGAGAACCCTGGGACAGATAATGATGTAAAACTAAATAAATAAATAGTAAAATAAATAAACAAAAGCTATTGAATGCAAGGAGAGGTGGGCAGAAGAGATTAAGTTGGTTCACAGGTGGTAAGGTGATGGGAGAACCTGAGGGTAGACAATCATGTAAAATATATATGTGCATCTGCATCAATTAAAAAAATAAAGTTAAAAAATAAATATTTTCTCTATTCCTTTTAATCCATGAGTATGGAATATCAATCCATTTCCTTATATCTTCATTTCTTTTAACAACGTCTTGTAATTTTCATTGGACATATTCTTTGTCTCCTTTTAAGTTTTTTTCTGAGCTATTTAACTCTTTTTGGTGTGATTGTAAATAAGATATTATGCTCCACTTGGTAAAAAAGCCCACACTTACATGGACAGTTAATTTATGACAAAGACAACAAGCGTATACAATGGAGAAAGGAAAGTCTTTTCAGCAAATGATGCTGGAAAAACTAGACAGTTACATGCAAAAGAACAAAATTAACTACTTTCTCATAAACACACAATTGCTAATTCAAAAAGGATCAAAGACTATAGGACCTGATATCATGCAATACATAGAAGAACATATACTGCAAAACACTGGCTTGAGAGATGTCTATGGTGATGAACTAAACTGCCAGGGAAATAAAAACAAGAATGAAAAAGTGAGATTACCTTAAACTGAAAAGCTTCTGCAATAAAGGAAACCATGTTCAAATTGACAAAATACCCTGTCAAAACGGGAAAAAATATTTGCATCTCATGCATCTCACAAAGTACGAATAGTCAAAATCTACAAGGAACTTACACAACTAACCAGTAGGAAAATAAATAACACAATAAAAAATTGAGGAGAAAATCTAAGTAGACGCTTCTCTAGAAAAGACACATAGATTGTCAATAGGTGAAGGAAAAAAGGTTCATCATCACTTATCATCAGGTAAATGCCAATCAAAATCACAATAAGATATCACCTCACACTTGCGGGAATTGCCCATATCAAAAAGTCCAGAAACACGCTCAAATTAATGAAAATGGAACTACCATCTGACCCAAAAATTGCTCTCTTCAGAATTTACCCAAAAGAAACCTCAATGTGGATACAAAGGGACACCTGTGCTCGGATGTTTACTGCAGCAGTATTTATAAATGCCCCAAAACAGATGATTGGATGAAAAAGATGTGGTATATATACACAATGGAATATTACTTATCAATTAAAAATAACAAATTTGATGATTTTATGATAACATGGATGTACTTAGAAGAAATCATATTAGCAGAAACAAGTCAAAAAGAAAAAGACAAACCAAATGGTTTTACTAATGTATGGGATATAGGGAAAAAAATAAACTAAAGCCACGAGGAAAGGTCAAAACAAGCTAAGCACCAAACTGAGGCACACAACTTCAGGCAGGGGAGAAAAGGGCGAAATGATGGGGAGGGTGGGGGGGGGTGAATCCCTGAGATTACAAAGATGTGAAATTTATATATAAATAAATTTAAAAAAAGAAATATTATGGTTTATGAAGTCTGCCATTAAAAAAAAAGTCAAGAAACAAAAAGTGTCCACAAGTATGTGAAGAAAAAGAGTGTTCATACACTGTTGGTGACAATGCAGACTAAACCAGCTCCTGTGGAAATCAATATGGTTATCTCAAGACCTGAAAAGTAGAATTATCACATGATCCAGCAATCCATGTCTTAGGTACCTATTGGAAGAACATAAAAACACCAATTTGAAGGGGAAAAAAAAGTCCACCTGCTTTCATTGCAGAACTCTAAAATAGTCAAGCTATGAAAATAGTCAACATACCCAAGAATAGATGGATGGGTAAAGAAGATGTGGTATATACACGATGGACTACTGACTCATGCATAAGATAATAAAAATGAAATCTTGCCATTTTTGACAACATAAATGAACCTGGAAGGGATAATGCTAGAGAAAAAATACAGAATGGTTTAAGTCATATGTGGAATGTAAAGAAACAAACGGATGGAAGATGAATAACAATCCTTGGAATCTGACTGAGAACTGAGGCTATCAGAGAGGAGTTGGATATTGGGAGCAAAGGGTAGAAAGGGTCCATTGGACTATGGTGGGTGATTATTGGAACTTTTGTGACAGGCAGAGTATGATAATACACAGCTGTAGATGTGTGAACCTAGAACTCTAAAACATATATAGTGACATAAGTCAACACTACATCGGTAAACAATAAAAATAAAAAATAGTAAAAAATAAAATAGTTACATGCTAGCACAATATAAGAAAGGAAATTGCTTTGTTCTTTTAAATTGATAGCACATATATATTATTTTTTAAGTTTTTTTCCACTTTATTTTCTTTTATTTTTTAATTGACAGCATATATATTGCACACACACACATACACACACACACACATATACAATGCTATATACCCTGAGGTTCTCCCACCACCTTTTCACCCATGAACCATCATCTTATACTCTGGTGCCCATCCCTCCCCTTGATTTTACTCCCTTGTCCTTGGCTCTATGCTTTAGTTTTGTTGACAGTTTGTTAGTGTTAAGTTTTACTTGTCCTTTTGTTTGCTTGCTTTCCCTATATCCCACATATAGGTGAGATCATTCGGTATTTCTCTTCTCCTTTCTGACTTATTTCTGCTAGCATTATTCTTTCTAGCTCCATCCATGTTATCACAAATGCATCAAATTTGTCTTTTTTGATGAATAATATTTCATTGGTTAATATACCACAGCTTTCGGATTTATCTGTTTGGGGGCATTTGGGTTGTTTCCATATTCTGGCTATTGTAAATAGTGCTGCAATAAACATCTGAGTACAGGTGTCTTTTTGAATTAGAATTTTTGTATTCTTTGGGTAGGTTTCCAGAAGTGGGATTGCTGGATTGAACGGTAGTTCCATTTTCATTAGTTTGAGGGTCTTCCTCACAGCTTTCCATAAGAACTGGAACAATTTTCATTCCCACCAGCAGTGTGAAAGTGTTCCTCAGAAAGTAAATTGTTAACATGAACTCTAGAACCTGACTGCCTAAATTCCTAAACTAGTTCCACCATTTAGAAACTATGAAACCTGAGCCTTGTTACTTTTCTTCTCTGTGTTTCAGTTTCCCTGTCTGGAAAATGGGCATAATAATAGTACCTAATTCATGGGAATTTATGAAGTTTGAATGAATTAATGTACATCGAAGTACTTATGGTAGTGCTTGACTCAGGATGTTTATGGATTAATTATTCAGGGTCCTGGACCCAGTTATAGTTGTGGGTGTGTGTGTGTGTGTGTCCTGTAAGATTCATCACATCAACAAGGTATCTATAGCTCAACTTAAAATTATGTGCATAGAAATACCATCAGAATTCACAGAGAAAGGACTCAGTCCCTCATTACTATCCTCCACATAGAAGTGTTTCTGACAGACTGTCTATAAATCAAAGTTTTTCAAGATGCCTATTCCTAAGATTCAATTAATTTTCTAGAGCAGCTCTCAAAAGATCAGGAAACTAGTTAAACTAGTAGATTGCTGATTTATTACCAAGGATTTTAAGTGGTGGGAATCAACAACCAGATGAATGGGGTGGGTTTGGGGGAAAAAGTAGGGAGCTTCATGTCTTCTCTACGAGCTCCACTCTCCCAGGATTTCCAAATGTTCACCAATTGGGAAAATATCCAAACCCAGTTCTTTTGGGGTTTTAAGGAGGTTTCATTACATATGTATGCTTATTAAATCATTGACAAGGGACTGATTCCTTCTCTACCCTTCATGCCTCCCTTAAGGGGTGGGGAGAAGGTTGTTCTGGGTTCTACTGAAAGTTTCCATCTTTCTGTAATCACATGGTTGACTTCTGGTGACAACCAGCCCTTAGGTGCTTTCCAAAGGCTATCTTATTAACACAACAAAAGACACTTATCTTTCACAACACAGGAAATTCCAAGGATTTTGGGAGCTGTGAGCCAGGAATCCTGTACAAAGACCACTTTGTATGTGTATATGTATTTGATCACCTGAATGACTATATGTCTGTGTGTGTGTATAATTTGTTACCGATCACAGAATTATGGGTATTATTTTGAAGTTATTGTTACTTTGGAGAATAATTCCCAAGACATATTTCGGGAAGATAAATGTGCATATGAAGATTAAAGGACATTAAAACCAAGCTTTTACTAACCTAGGAACAAGGTTATCAGATACTCACTTGTTAAACAGTCATAGAAACTATGGGTTCATTCACAGAAACTGTGGATTCATTATTAAATTTTAATAGTTGTGTGTTATGAGAAAGCCTAGTAAAAGGAATTTTGAACTGGTAGGATGAGTTGCCCCAGGTCCTGTTTGAACAGGTAAACTGAATCATTGACTGGAGAGGCCTGTCCAATTTGACCCATCACACTGACCATGAGGTGCCAGGTTAGACAAAAGGCATTAGATCCTGACTAATCAGTAGTACAATGTCCTGGAGGGAGAAGGCCAAGAGTCTATACGTGTAATTGGAATGTAACCCGTTTGCTCATGCCCAGGCATATCCTATACCAGAACAAGCTATGACACTGCTCTCCTCCTCCCTGCCTCATGAACTTATCCTTTAAGATCTGCCATATGACCCAGCAATTCCATTCCTAGGTGTCTTCCCAAATGAAAACCCAAAAATACTGTTCAATATGAGTCATGCACTCTTGTGTTCATTGCAGCACTATTTACAATAGAAAAACTATGGAGACAAATTAAGTGTCCAGATGTTATAGGGGTGGGGGGCGGGAGGCAGGCTCTTTTTACTAAAAATCCTTTTGCTAGTTTTATTTAAACCAGAAAAAACCCTTTAACTCTTTATGTTTTACAAAATGGGCAAAAGCACTTATCAACCCTTACACTTCCACATACTAGTTACCTTTGTCATTCAGATACAAGCTGCTTGCCTGCCTGCCCTAGGGTCTCTCCCAAACTGAAGAAAAAAATTTAAACTTGAATTCTTTGCCATCTGAAGTCACCTTGCTACATAATTTCTAAGCCAGACCAAACTCTTAATGTGATCACACATTATTACTAAGCAAGAAAGTGATTATTACTATTATTACTAAGCAAACCATTATTACTAAGCAAGAGTGATTACCTAAATATGTACTACAAGATAAATATGTAAAAACTCCAGTTACCCCATTACATGTACTACAAAATAAACATGAAAACCCAGTTACCCCACCACAGTGTCCAAAACTGTCCTTTTAGTCTCTGGTCATCTAACCACAAGCCCAAGTAGGATCCACAAGCATGTGTTCTAAAATGGCATCTTTCTTTTCCTCGTTTGGTGTCTGTTTTGACTTCCTCCAAACACGTGGTTCAAGACATGATGTGTTCTTTTGATGTCCTCTCAACTTTAGGCAATAGAAAACTACAAGATACAGCAACCAACATATAAAGTCCATCTTCTCAGACCTTGCTCAAGGCCTTTCCAAAAGCATTTGAATAAAACTAGATAAAATAAGCTTCAACACAGAGTTCAAATCTCCAAATGCTTTAGACTCCTTTAGCACGCACACTCAGTTTATGCATGTTAAGGCCATGAGTTCACGAGCCTGGCTGAAGGTCACAAGCCCCAGGCCACGTTGACCATTATTATGGCTGGGCTCACATCCTCCTCCAAAAATGGCCGAATCCTTTCTTCTTCTAAACTCTTTTTATATCTTTCCTTCTCTGGTGTTTTCCACCTTTCTGGGAGTGAGCCTTGTTTTCCTTCCTCCTCCCCTTCTATCCTTCTGAAAGAAAACTATGAATTCTGATCTTGAAATTTACAATTCTAAAGCAACAGGGAAGTAACTCCTTTTTCCTAGGTATTATCAATGCATAGCATCAACTGTTAATTCAGGTACCCTCCAACACAGACACAGATGGGTGTATTTGGAAGATGTAGTATATATAGACAATGGAATACCACTCAGTCATCAAAAAATACAAACCCTTGTCATTTGTGGCAGCCTGGATGGAGCTGGAGGGGATTCTACTAAGGAAAATAATTCATAAAGAGAAAGACAAATACTGGATAGTGTCAGTTATCTGTGAAATATAGACAAACCAAACAAGAGTTCAGATAAAGCCAAATTAGCAACAGGTTAGAAGTCTGATTATACAACTGAGCTACTGAAGTCAGTACCCCAATATGGGCAGTGTTATTTGTTGGTAAAACGTAAGCATCACCATTACCTGTGTCAGAAAGATAGAGAAGTTAAGAATGACCTGAAGTCAGATAGAAGGCTAATCTCTTTTCTAAACCATGTTATTGTAAATATTAAGTAGGGCTTGGTCAATATTGTTATGATAATTTAACTCCCTGTACTAGTGGTTTAAGATCCAGAGAGGAGGTCATAACTCAACCAAGTCAGAGTGTAGTTAATAATCACATCATCAGGATTCATGATGGGAGGAGGAACAAGGTAAAGGGGATGAAAGAGAAAGGTGCAGGAATTGAGGGGTGGAGAATCTGGAGGAGAATCAAGAGATTAGTTGAGAGGAGATCTGATCTGGTATCAGATTCTGCAGCAGAAGCTGGGAACTGTTGAACCTTTTGGGACTCCCAGTCTTCCAGTCTTCAAAGATCAGTAAGCTGGATGAAGGTAGAGAAGAGGAGTTCATCACAGATTGCTGAGTTACCCTAATAACCCAGAGAGGGGAACGAGTGAGACAGAGAAAGAGACCAGGTTGGACCTCATGTTGGTTTTGAAACACACTCCATACCGGTTACAGTGACTGAGGACCAAAGACAAGGACGTAACTTTCAGACTGAACCATGCTAAGACTGAGGTAAAACCCACACAGCTCCCTGAGGAGCAGAAGAGGAGTTCCTTTGTGTTCAGGACACTTGTGAGGGGTCTTTTAGACTCTTAATTTGCCTTTTCCTGTTTGTGAATAAACCCCTGTTCTTACCCTTATCACAAAAGTTTGATCTCTGGGTAACTGCTATTATGAGGGTGCAAGAATCCTCATTAATAATTATTAAAAAAGGTAACCCCTTCACCCCGGTAACACTATTAGAACGGGTTAGGGGAGAGAACAAAATAGAGAAAGACTATAATGGACTATAGTGGTGGAAGATAGATGTTTTGGTGGTGCATGCAATGTAAGCACCTGTAAGGGGAGATCTTATACTTCTAAAACACAAATAGCATTATAAAACATTATTATGTCAATGAAAAATAAAAAAAATAAGCAAGTACATGAATAAATAAATGAATGAATGAATAAACAAATAATGGATAAGTAAATAAATAGCTCCTCAACTCCTTTCAGGAAGTCAGGCTAATTTTCCTTTCCAGCACCGGTTCTTTCATGTCTGAGTATCTCTAATAAAATGTCATCTGTTTCAACAATACCTCATGGTCTTTGGTGAATTCTTTCCCTAGAGGGTAATGGGCACACTCTTTGGGGTCAGGCCTGTAACACCTAGAAGATGCAACATGACTCAGAGATTTCATTTTTAATAATATGGGGTTATGATTTGTTTGAAAATGCTTACTTTTATAACATGTGAAGATATGGTTAAAATGAAAGAGACAAAACATTGTAACTAGTATTTGAAAATGAAATATTAGGGTTCTTCTACTGTCAATAACTAAAATAAGTTCTAAGTTTTGGTAAATATATCTTGAAATCCTGTTTCCATACTGTTGTTAGAGAGCTAAGGTGAAAGAACTTTCCAAAATAACTATATTTTTTAAGATGCCGGAAATGCTTTTCTGTTGACAGCATAATTCTATACCTAGAAAGGTATCTTAAGAAAAATGTAGCTAAAATTAATATTTATTGATATAAATTCCATTACAAATTTATACTAGAAATTTGAGATAACCTAAAAATTCAACAATTGAATGATTAAATTAATGACAGACCCATCCAAAGAACTACTCCATAGTCATTAAAAGTCATATTTCAAAAAATGCTTAATGCCATAGAGAAGTGAGCATAATATTAAAATTAATAGTAAAAATATTAATATTAATAGTAAAAAGAAATGTGCATACAGAGTATCAGAGATTATATTCAGTTGTATATAGCAGAACACTCACTAAAGCAGATAATTCAGCTAGGATTCCATTTTCTCATATAACAAAAAGAAATGTAGAGATAGAATACCCAAAGTTTGTGTCATGTCTTTATGAAGTCATCAACGTCCAAGGTTCCTTCCAGTTGATGTTCTACCATCCTTGGCTTGTGACTTTGTCCTCAACCTTGTAACCTTCAAGTCACAAGGTGGTTGCTCCACATTGAATCTCACATGCAGGCTGTGGACAAGAAAAAGAAAAATGAAACGGCAAATGGTACTGGATGTTGCCTCTATTATGCAAGCAAATGTTGTTGGAAAACTCCAGTAAATTTTCCCTTACATCTCATTCATCCAGAACGATGCCATGTGGTTGGTTATTCCTAACTTCAAGGAACTCTAGGAAACATTTTTTTTTAGCAAGAAGCATTTCTACATTGGATAGATTTGGTTTTCATTTGTAAAGAAGTTGAGAAGAATGCACATTACAGTACTAGTAGTATTTTTTTACATGTGCTGCTATCCTAATATGGTAAGAAAAAGCATGTATAAAAAAGTAGTCATTCCTTATTCTTTTATCCAGATGAAAGACCAAAGCAGTATATATAAAAACATTAGTGATAGTGGTAGGATACCAGGTATTTTAAATCCTTTACTTAGTCATTTACAAGTTTTCTTCAAGTTTTCTATAGAGAAAAGAAACTGAAACAGCAATTTTTAAACAAAAATTTATGGACATTTCATTGCTGTAATGATTATATCAGCAAAGATTGGAAAAACCACCTACATGTTCATCAATAGATTGCTGGTTAAATAAAATATAATCAGACCACGTGACACTGTTAAAATTTTAAAAAGTAAATATAAATGGACTGTTGGATATTTAGAAAATGCTCATTGTATAAGGTGAAAAAAAAACAAGTGTCAGAACATTATAGTCCCCATTATTCTTTTAAAATATAGAGACATTTGGACATGGCATAAATATCCTTACAACCAGTAAAATAACTCCTCAACACTCTTCTCCAGATTACTAAAAACTTTTTGGCAGCAGTGTGGAGGGAAGGGAGAATTCTTTATAATTCTTAAGTGACACATTTGTTATTATTTGAACTATTTTTATTTAATCGAAAGATGGTAAAAGTAAAAAAATTCTTATTTGCTCATTAAAGGGTTGTGGGTTCCAAACTTCTCTTTTTGACACTGGGCCTTTTGCTTCTTTTGGGCAGAGTGGAATGTTTGCAGGATATAATAAAGGATGAGATGTTTCCCTCTACAATGAGTTGGTATCCGTAAGGAAAAGGATTGGAGACCCTAGTGCAGAAGGAAGAGTGTTAGCAGAGTGAAAGATGAACTCCATTCAATTAGGCAACTCCTGATTTAAAAACAGTAAGACAAGCCTTCAGGAAGCAACAGGCAGATTCTTTATGTTGGTGCCCTTAGATGACAGCGAATATTTGCCTTAATCCTGTTGCAACAAGAAGGTCTATGATTACTCTGCAGAAACAACTGTTGTCTTAATGCACAGGGCATGGAAAAGGCTCATGGTAGAGAGGATGAGGTTATAGTTCCAAAATAAATTCTTTTCTATTCCTCTGGTTTAAATATGCCTAAGATGCTCAAGAAAATAAGACCTTTTTATGGATAAAAGCTACTGTTGACGAAGTTCTGAAAAAAGGAATGTTTCAACAAAAACCACTGAACGTTTGGCATTTTTGCCAAACCAGCTTTTTTTTTTTCTCCTTTTGTGAGGCAACAAAGTGAAACAGACAGCTTCTTTTCCCAAGACTACATATGCTTTGGCAGTTCTATTTGCAATTTTGATTTATATGGTATGTTTAATTGAAAGTATGAGCAATCTTCCATCTCAAATTCTTTCCCACATTCTGATTCCCTATATCTAGGTCTCAAGGATTTCTTCGTCTGCTTCTTCTAATCTCCCAGAGAAATCTTAAAAAATTCTTTCCTAACTTCTTTCCTTTTTTTCTAATGCTAATCCAGACTATGAAACTGAGAAAGTCTATTACTTGCTTCAGTTTCTCCTTTCCTTGGCCACCTCAGAATGAGACATGAAAATGAATAAAACCATATGCAAACTGTTTTGTTAATGAAATGTAAGTTGCTACAATATAGCTGTACACAGTCTTTCCCAGACCATCTGGGGGTGCTGGGGCTCTGGGTAATACTGAAATGGCTTATCTTTAGGTTCAGTAATAAAACTGAAAACTTCACAACACAGAGTGAGTGTGTTGATACTTTCCTTTCCTGCTTGCGGAGCAGTCAGAGAACCTGCTGTACTTCTGCCCTTCCGGAAGATCAAGGAGCTGAGTGCTGCAAGCACACCATGTCTACTCACCTTCCATCCAGTTAGAAGGCAGGGCTCTACGGCAGCCGGCCATCTGCCCAGGGTAGCAAGAGGTTGTGTTTTGAGACATCCATGCCAATGAAATGGAGAAGGACTTTTAGTGATTTTCAGGATTCCAAACCACCTAGCCACCATCAAGCAAGAAACTGGACCTGGGGGTTATGTTGGGGGAGCGGTTATTGGGGGAAACAGGGAGGAGGGGCCTGGAGGACCACCTGAGGTCCCTCCATTTGCAGGAAGGCAGAGACTTCCTTTGAAACCACTTTTGGTCAAAGATCCAGGCATTGTTCTTCCTGCTGTCTGAGCAGGAGCTTCTCGCCAGGGATACCTCTCTCCACAAACTTCACGTTTTGAAGTGAGTTCACTGGCCTCCTGGACCTGTTGACAACAATGGAAATCTTATGGGAGATAAGCCTTTCCCACCAGTGTGGCCTGGCTGCCAGGAGCATTACGGTGGTTGCCAGGAACTTCACTGTGTGCCTGGATGCTCATTCCCTGGTCACCTTGGACCCAAGACCATGTCTGTGTGCCCTTAGCCACTCAAGGGCACTCTGTACTAGTCTTTTTCATCAAAAATGGGAAACTACCTATTGATTTCAGGAGGGAGGCTTGTTTGAAAGTTTGCATGAATTAAAAAATCAATCTATAAAGTTAGAATGTTAAAAATACCTTTTCGTAAACTTGCTTCTCAATTTTTTTTAACGTGTATTTTGTGAAACTTGACCCATTGAAAACCAGAAATTTCTTTTTTAATGTTTTCGGAAACATTATGAATATTTTCACGGGTGGTCAAGCTAACCCACTTAGGAGACGAATCTGTGGCAGCACTCGGAAACAGGGCAATTGAAGCCATGAAATTGCAACCTGTGTCTGCTGGGATGCCAGGAGCCTGGACACAACTGTTCTTGTGGACTCTACTTCTTACTGCATCTTGACTTCTGACATCTTTGAACAATTACCATTTTCAGAGGTTTGGACAAAGGGGAAAAATGCCTTGGCTCTAATATCAGTTCCCATCATTGCACTGCACACATGATTGCTCCTGGAGGCTTGGACCTCCTTTTCTCCCTGAGGACACAGGTATTGAAAAGAGAATTGGCTGAAACTAACTGGTCTTACCCATCTGATATATGGTTACTAATACGATATGATTAGTAAGACAGCTTGAGTGTGATGTTGTGGTCATGTGGTCACAGAATTTCGATTTGTTCCACAGGCCCTTTGCCTATTTTATTACTTTCCCGCTCAGGTTAGGTTATAGGAATATGGCACTGCCACATTAGTCATTTTCTATTCAATTTTAATTTTTATTGCTTTAAAGTGCAAGCTTTAAAACACTAATATGAATCATCCTCAGTTGTTTTGCTCCTTAGGACAACATAATAGCCAGACCTCCAAGTGCCCAGAATGGTTACTAAGGTAATTCAATCAGCTAGGCACTGATCCAGTCCACTGCTCAGCCACTGAATCTCAACAAAAAGCAACCTCAACAGCTCTAGCGATCTTGTCTAAAGGTTTATAATTTGAGTAATGGTCTTTCAACAGACTAGTTTTCCAGAGTGCACCTGGAAAGCATGTCTGGAAAAAAGGAGATACCATGGAAAACAGAAATAAAAGTAGGGGGAAACAGTGGATCATCTTTAGATGTGTTCACCATGTTTCCCTCCAGTTCTGTTTTTAGCATTTGACTACATAATCTGTCCAAGTTCAATAAGTTATTTTTTGCCACAGATCATCATTCTTTTCACTCATCTCAGAACCATTCATCATCATCTCCAAGTGTGTTTTGACTTATGCTGAGCTTTGTAAGGCTACCCCCCAAGGCTGGACTTGAAATATTATCAGAGATTAGGATGATAACATTTCTGTTTGACATTTGCTCTTCAAGTTTCATTATGTACACTCTAGCTTCGGCCAAATGCTATTCTGTTCCTTTTGTACAAAACATGGAATCACCATTGCATAGTTGATTAATTTTGCAATGTCTTTTGACATTCAAATTGTTGCCTCATCTAGAATGTCTTCCCTGAACCTTCCTCATAGGTAATAAATGACTTAGTAACAACCCCCAATTTGTTAGTTCCTACTAGCCAAAAACACACTATTTTGAAATCATTACCTTTCATGATTACTGCTAAAAATCATTATATCATCCTTACAACTTCAGTATGATGTTGATGTAAAATAATAAACCAAAGAGGAAACTGCAGCTTAGAGCTTAAGTAACTCTCTGAAGTTTACGCAGCTAGCACATAGTAGAAAGAGGATTTGAACCAAGGTTTGAATTCTTTATTTTAAGCCATGACATCCTTGTTTCCCAAAGAAGGCCTATGAACCTGTACTGCTATGAGAGATGATTTGAGATGGTTCATAGAAATTTTATAGGAATAGTTTCATAATTACTAATTTTTTGTGAAATACACCAAGAAAACAAATTCTCATGGTTTTGCCAAATTTGCCCTACACTTGTGCTTTGAAAGAACAAAATATTATATATATATAATTAAAAACCTTTTTGCTGACCTCTCCTATCTCATGCTTCTCTAACCCTTCTCTAAGAACTATCTAAAATTTACTAAAATTATTCTTTCAAAGTTTTTAAACCATTGCTGAGTACATGTTTGTCAATAAACAGCATGGAGTATTGTTTTACTTGCCTTCAAACTTTATATATATTGATGCCACATGTGTAATTTTGCAGTTCACTCAACATTTTATTGATATTTATTTGATGCACATGGTGGTTGTTTCTGCGTGTTAAATGCTATAGATTATTCTACTACTATATACATATGTTAGATATATTTGTACATCTTCTTGTCGAAAATTATTTCCTATGTTTGCCATTACAAATAATGCTCCACTGAGCATTCTTGTTCATGTCTCCTTGTGCTATTGTGTCAGATTTTCTGCAGTCTACAAACCACAGAGCACAATTGCTAGGTTGTTGGGTTTGCATATCTAACTTCACAAAATAATACCAAGTTGCTCTCCAAAATATGCTAATTTACAGTCCCACCAGAACTTTATGAAAACTCTCTTTTCTCAATAGACTTCTTAAATTTTCTTAATCTTTTAAGTAAGAAATACTATTTCATAGGATTTCAAATTTTCATTTCCCAATATTAGTAAGGTTGATAATCCTTTCATAGGTTTATTGACCATTGGAACTTCTTCAGTGAATTGACCATTTTCCCTTTTAAAAACTTTATTTTTAAACTTCCCCAGTAAAATTCATTCCTTGTGATATACAGTTTTATGAGTTTTCATAAATGCATGGAGTTGCACATCACCACCACAAACAAGATACAATGCCCCTTTGTAGTCAAATCCTTTACCATTTTCACAATCCCTTGAAATATTTTCTGTACCAATACTTTTGTCTTATGCAAAATGTCATATAAATGGAGTTAAATAATACATAGATATTTGATGTCTGCATTTTTTCATTTAGCAAACTGTGTTTAAGATTCACCACTGTAGAAATTTCTATAGTTTGTTCTTTTTGTTGCTAAGTGGCATTTCACTGTATGGATGTATGGATGTATTAGAGTGTGTTTATCCATTAACCAGTAGAGGATTATTTTTAAAATTTGACAGTTCAGAATAAACCTGATAATTCTTCCTATTCATGAATAGGGAATGTCTTTCCATTTATTTGTGCTTTCCATTTTATTTGTTTTTATTGTGGTAACATTGATTTACATATAGAGGTGTGATGGTTCTTTTTGATGCAGTTATTCAAGGAATAGGAGGGTGGTAACTTTACTAATTCTTCCTAATGTGGCTTAGAAAATGTTTCCAAAGATCACTAATCCCAACTAGAAATAAGAAATAGAGAATTGCACACTATGGTAAGTTTATGTAAGGTATCTTTGTATGCTTATATAAGACTTTGCTCTATTATATCTTCTAATTTAGTTGTCTGGATTTGGTATCAATGTAATAGATCTCAGAACTTGGATTGGGTACTTTCCTTATTTTCCAACTTCCAAATCACTTTATATAAAATAGGGATTACCTCTTTACCTCTTCCTAATAGTTTTAGTAAAATTTGTAGGGAAATGTTTAAGGACCTGCTATTTATTTTGCATGTGGCAAGGAAGGAGACTTATTCTCATGTTCAGTTTTTAATTGTCAGTTTATAAAGATTTTCTATTTCTCTATTACGAGTTTTGGTTAAGAATGAATGAATTTTTATCCTTACAACCTACTCTCCTTTTTCTCTTCACTGGATAAGTAAAAATTATTAATATGTGTCAAATTTGCATTTGTTTTACTGTCAAATATGCAGTTTTTTATATGTATGTGTCTTAATTTAGGAAAATAGTTTCTCATACTGGTTCTTATTTTTCTACTCAGTAAAGTTTCTAAGATCTTTCACTTTGTCACAAGTGAATATAAACCATTGTCCTAAACGTTACATTAGAATTCTACTGTTTGTATCCACTGTATTTTAGCTATCCCCTTTCTAATAAATTCCTTGGTTTCTTTCATCTTTCTGTTACTAGTGTCAGTTCTGAAGCTTTGTTTTTCCATATCTTTTTACTGGCCTTTGTGAGAATCTCTGCTATTTAATATTCTTTTTAGTGAAACTGCTGGGTCATATCTGAAATTTAACTGACTAGAGGTCATTTGCTCCCTAAATTATAATGGTCTGCACTCCCACAAACAAATCCTTTTTTCTCCTGTGGCCACAGGCCTACATTTGATATTTTATAGCTTTCTAAAATGTTGTTAGTCCTATTTGTGCAAAATATTATCTCTACCTTTTTAAAGTGAATAGCTGATTATCAACAATTTTTAACATCTTGTCATATTTTTGCTAGCTTCTTTTCAACAATTCTATGAATTACCTGTTTATAATCTTTACTCTTCTTTCTGTTGGATTTGCTTTTTCTGTAAAATTGAGATGGTATTGGTTTACAAAACTGTAAATAATTTATTCGAGGTATGGGTTCACACCTCTTCAGATGTATATTACCACAACTCACCCACCATCAAATACCCATCATCCTCCAGCATAGACATTAGGACCCTCCCATTTTTACTCCCTCAGCCCACTCTAACTCTCTAACTGGGTTTGTGTATCCAAGATAACATTTTTTTGCTTGTTTTTGAAATTTTAAAAATATTTTCAAATTCCATAATTTCATAACCTAATAATTTTACCAGTGATAGCTTTAGTTGACCAGCTCTTTAATTTTGATGCTATCAA